>CAKMRK010000673.1:0-16472 GCA_928213465.1 Penicillium sclerotigenum | reverse complement strand
GTTTCCCTGTCCTTGCATCCAGTCCAAACCAGCATATCGTGGTGTTTTTCACCGTATCTTCTATTATTATACATGGCTTGCCCGCTCATTTGGTCCTTGTCTCAACCCTAGATACCCCATCTCCAAAATTCTTGAGTCGCCACCAATTCAAAATGCGCGCCTCTCCCCAGTGTCCTGTTTCAGGCAAGACAATCATAGATCTTCGCGTTGGTGCGTGGCGTGTCATTGCAGTGCTCCACGGTCATAGATCCTAAACTTTTGATCGGGCTCGGGAAGTGCGAGATATTGCTTGGCTTTGACACAATAAGCATCCCATTTCTCTTTCGTCCAGCGAGAGTTCGAAAGTCCCGTTCTGATTCTGTTGGGGCGCATTTGGCCATATTCATCGTTGGGACCGCTATTCTCCCACCCATAGGTCTTGATACGTAGCGGGTAGCGGCTAGTTCGGCCTTTTGAGGAGAATGTCGTTCCAGAGATCCAGGCTCATAGAGATCAGTTTCTCTATCGCATGGTAGGCCTTGAAATTTTTTGGGTGCAAGTTGTTGATGTATGAAGTGATTCGCACATCTGTACCCTCAAGGCCCGTAAAGGAAAATTCGCAAGGTAGCCATTGGAATCGATTGGACCAGCGATAAGTATGCGAAATAGTTCTATCATCCGGCCGGAATATAATCCCCGGATTTTTCGCTTCAGCTTTTCCTGGCGCGCCACCGAGGTCGAAAATCTCCATGGCCCCATGTGCAAAGCGTTCACCGGTAGGCAGTTCATAATCAATAGAGATGTCGCCAAACCCCGGGACGCGAAGTTTGTCATCCCCAGTACTTTTCATCTCGATGCGGTTCATGATGTGGTAGACGTTGGTTTAGGACAAGGGAAAGCATTGTAGATTTGCAAGAACTGCGGATATTATAGACTATTGTTCCCCGTCGCACTTGAGGAGGAAATCCACCATAATCAAAGATTCCTTTCAGCACTAATAAACCACTCTCGTAGAACTACTTTCTAGGACGTTAGGATAGATCGGTAAAGGTATTTTGATTGGTTCAAATCGGTCAACTGTCACGTGATATAACAGCGTAGCATTTAATTGGTTAGAATTACCTAGAAATAACGTGACAAACCCTCGATATAACGATATTTATATAGAAGATCTTTATGAATTAGCGATATTCGTAGTAAAGAGGCATTAACGATTTTTGTATGGCGGATTAATTCAAGCAGCGGATTTCGATCGTTATAACGTTATAAATAGGTTTTACTGTCCTAGTTTGTATGTAGTTGGCTCGGACCCACTTACTACGGCCCCGGGGATTAAAACGTCAACCCTTCATTCGATCATTTCTTAGCATGACTCCGACAAGATTAACAAAAACAAGTGGTTTAGCCTCACTGGCTTGTACCGAGTGCAGAAAACAGCATCTCAAATGTGATGCCAGTAAACCATCATGTTCAAGGTGTGTCCAAAATGGATTACTCTGTCAATATCTACCCTCCCGACGGGGCGGACGCAGGAAATCACGACTTGACAGTCCATATCAACGCCACCCGCAAACTCATGTCAATGTCAGCTCTCCTTATTCTTCTTCGTAGTTCTTTGCTAAATTAATCCTAGACCCGATATCAGTCTACGGTCCCTGTTCTACCAATAGCCCCTGCACAGTCTACACCTGAAAATCCTTCGGCGCAGGCAGGCGGGCAGGCAGAACTCGATATTCCTACTGAGCCGGTCTCTTGGCCAGTGGTACTATCAGAAAATGCTCCTGTTCAGCAAACTGTGGAATCAGCAAGCAAACTGTTGCTCCATGATGAGCGCCTGCCTCGGTTGTACTATGAGAATTTCCATGTCGCCCATCCGATCTTGGTACCCAGCTCCTTGTACCATGACCACAATTACCCTCACTTCTTACAGCTAGCTGTGCATTTTGTGGGGTCTCATTATGTTGCATCTATTCCGAGCCAGCGATACAAGGAACAAGTCATTGCTGAGCTGAAGACAAACCCTGATCGGTCGGCTTCTATGGTCCAGGCTTGGCTGCTATATTCCATTGCTCTGTATGCTCGCGATGAATGGATAGAGGCACAAGATGCCCTCTCTCATAGCATTGACATTGCTTTGGAACTTGGCATGAACCGTTGGTCATTTGCTTCATCCACGAACCCCGAAAGATCCCTTGAAGCCGAAAGCATGAGACGAACATGGTGGGAACTATATGTCACCGATATCTTCATGGCAGTCCCGCTCAAAACTACAACATTTCGATGTAGTACCGTCTCGCCGGAGGTGGCATTGCCCTGCGAAGAGTCAACATATAATTGTGCGGGTGATATTCCAAAACCACGCATGATGATCGAGTTCAAGCGGAGAATCCTCGCGGCAGAGGACACTGTCTTTTCATCATTCAGCTACCGAATTGAGGCCACGACAATATTATGCCGGGTTCTTGTCCTGAACCGACTACGCGACTGTCATCGCGATCATCTCCAAGCTGTCGAAAATGCACTAGTGAGCTGGATCAATCATCTACCGCCCAAAAAGCTCGACATTGTTGATTCCTACGGAAATGTTGACGAAATGATGTTTCAAGCGCATTTAACGATAGCCTACGCCGCCATGCTCCTACATCTACCCCGAAGCGACCTTCCATCTGTATTGTCACAGTCCCAACCAGATGACCGCTTCTGGCCTGGTCTGACTGGCCAGCTTTCATCGACATTCACCCGACTAGTCCATAGTATCAAAGCAACAGAGGCTTCCAGGAGAATCTCAGATTCCATATCTGTTTGTCCAAACGTCTCGAAGCACACCCCCTTTATCATCCCCGCATTGACCCTCTGCGGACTCATCCAGCTCGCCACATCCACCAGTCATTCTGAGGAGTGTTTTGATCACCACTGTAACCGTGTCACACTCATTCTAGGATGTCTCAAGAGCACCCAGCGGACATGGAAACTGGCCGAGTCCCTATATCATGCTCTTCGGTCTTCCGCGGCGGAAGTCTTGTCGGATTCGATGGAAAAATGGAATGCGGAACCATTACATCGATTCACTCCGGCAGCCACAACGCCTAATAACCTAGAAGGACACATCTCCAGTGCCAATCCCGTCCCAATTATGCCGGATGGACATGATTTCATGCCGCCAGAGTTTTCCCCGCAATTTATCGATCCAACTTGTTACAATGCTTCGTTTTTTAGTGCTATGCCTGACTTTGATATACATTAGATCGGTTATACCCGGGAGCGAATGTAATAACTTTACTCAGTGGAAAACGAAGAACTTATTATGCTCAACTTTTTTTTTACCTAACGGGTTTTTTGGGGTGAACGTCAGCTGGACTCGTCATGCAGTGAGCTATTTATCAATTAAGTAAATTCCAACGACACGTAATAACGATAGCGGTCTAAACAAGGATTCTTAGAGAATGTCGCAGATATGTCAAACGCCGATTGGATATTTTCCGAGTCGCCGACGGTGCCATCGACCCAACATTTGATTGGCCTGTTGGTCTCCGGGTGTTTCATTCAGCCACGCAGAGCACCAACATCTTGTGCCACGCCACGGGCATTTCTTGTGAAGACAAAGACAGGTTTCTCTAAGTAACCTGAGGGTTGTAAATGGTATCGAATCCATGTATTAGTTATAGTATCCGGGGTCCTACCCGAACGAAGTTTGGGTTTGTTCTACAGGAAAAAGACCGATAGTACAATCCCATATGCTTTTCATTCACACAATCATACATCAGGAGATAAGGCTAGGATATTCACCGACTATTTCCTTCATCGGGTCTTTCTTGATCTAATATCCGGTGATAACCGTGGTAACTGTGGTAACTATCTGTGCGTTTACATTTGAAGTTGACGACATGGGGATCTGCTTCATACTTCATTTGTTGATGTATTGATCTACAAAGTCACATTAGTGTGTACATCTACTGGACTACGAGTAATTCTACTAGTAACTTTTACATCATGAAGCACATGAAAGTACTAGGTGGTTGAACCGCAGCTGTATGTCTATTGCGTTGGATGTTCTTGCTATGGCGTTATATGTGCTAACTTTATCCAGTCGAAGGTATTCTAGATGGAATTTGAAAATTAGAGAGTAAAGATATTTGTTCCCAAACTAAAAAGACAAGTCTGAAAAATGTGAAATACATCTAGATCATTTCGAATTTTTACTCAATTGGTGTAGGGGAACACAAACGGTTGGAATGTGAATAAAGCCGGATTTTAACAGATTCTAGCCTTCTCAACACATTCTCCCTTTTTGTTCAACGTAGATTACTCGTCAAGTACATGTTTAGGCCTCTTAGTATACTTAGTATTATCAGGCGAGACCGTAATCGGTCTGGGGCGCTGGAAGGCAAGGCATTGGATCAATCGGCGATTGAGATTCCATCGTTGTGGTTGAGCTCGCACGGGGGAGAATCTAAGGGAAACAGAATACGAAATGATTCCGGAGATATAACTCATCCATGGATCCTCTTTATAACTTCTTATTACCTTTCAAGAATATCTCCTTCCAACCTCTCCCAAACTTCCATCCGCCACAATGCCCGCTGTCATCCCTTTACTCCCACTTGGCACCAGCCGATCACTGGGCAACAAGCACTACAACCCCCAGTACAGCTTAGATGATCTCATACAAGACATCAAGATCTATCTAGGCGATAGTGGTGGCATTTCCTCGGCAGACGTGGATAACGAATACCTGATCTCGCTGGCACAGAAGTATATCTCTGATCCGAACGACTGGGCCCGCTTTTTCTACAACGACACCAGCAAGAATTACACCCGCAATGCTATCGAAAACATTAACCAAAAAGCAAATATTGTGAGTTCCATTCTAGTCCTAGCTAGATTCTGTCAACATTAGAGGTTGAGAATTATCGATTAACCCATTCCCAGCTTCTCCTTGTATGGAACCCCGGGAAAGGCTCCCCCGTCCACGACCACGCCAATGCACACTGCATCATGAAGGTGCTAGCTGGCACGCTACAAGAGACTATCTACAATGTCCCCAATAAACACTCTGATCTGCATGGTCCGCTGGAGATCAAGTCTGATACGAGGCATACCATGAATGACGTCGCTTATATCTCGGATGATATCGGGCTACATCGCGTTCATAACCCGAGTAGCGACCAAGTTGCTGTCTCTCTTCACTGTAAGTGCTGGATACCAAGATTGAAATGGGAATTGGGTATTAATCTGTGTTTCTAGTATATACTCCGCCTAATGCTGCCGACTATGGGTATAATATTTACAACGAAGCGACAGGCAAGGCGAGCTTTGTACAACAGGCTCAAGCCGTTCCTCAGAAAGAATGAGGCATCAGAGATGAGACAAGGTGGTGCCCTGGTTTTGATTTGCTGCCGTCCTTTTTTTTTTACTTTTTTTTGTATGCGCCGTTAGCCTGTCAGATATACCAATATTCCCTTTCGCTCGGCGCTGGCGCTGAGGCTGTTTTGAGCGATTTACTCGAGATTATTAAGTCTTTTGACACTTTGAAAAACAAATTGAGGAAATTCCTAATACATAGCCAAGTTAATGCAAGTTTATTTCAATCGATAGGGTTGTTTTATCACTCAAGACCCATTATGTAGCCCGCACTTCCCACCGGATTCCGGAAAAGGCCCGACTCTACTCTGTATCTTTTAGAGTATTCAATTATGGCTCATATGAGGCTCTCAGGTTTATGGGATGGATCATGGATTGTCTCATGTCGGTGGTCGGGGGCTCATCCTCCGTGATTTTTACGGTTTTTGCGGGCTTTGGACGGACGCTCGGGTTTCGGTCGGGTTCGTAGACATAAATTGAACAGTATTTATATTATAGTAAACTAGTTAATGTAGGCTTAATGCAATAAAAGATTTATTTTTCGGCATGTTCACCATGTTCAGAGCTCGTCTGCTCAGGTCTATAACAGGAAAATCGGCCGCGGCCATCACTTTACTAGGCGTTGGAGCTTATTATGCCCAATCACGTCTTATATCAACCGCCAATGCAGAGCCAAATGAGCTTCGCAAAGTCTTCTCAGGATTTGGATTTACCACCTTGCGCTTGCAAAGCACAACAGATGTAAATCACAACACGAAACGCCTCGTTTTTGAGCTTCCAGACCAGAACGCCACAAGCGGATTGTCATTAACCTGTATGGACCCGCATTATGCACCAACTTCCTATTAAAGCTCATAGACTAACTAACATGCTGCAGCGGCACTCCTCACCATATCCCGCCCCGAAGGGTGCTGGTTCCCCGTGCTACGCCCATATACACCCATCAGCGATCTAAGTACGCACAGTCATCCCAAGCCCGGACGTAACGATAAACTAACAAAAGAACCTCAGATCAAGAGGGCCAGATCGAGCTCATGGTCAAGAAATACCCAAACGGTAAAGCGAGTAGTCATATCCACTCTCTCGCCCCGGGGGATACCCTCACATTCGCTGCGGCCCTCAAAGGACACGTCTGGACTCCGAACCAATCCCCGCAGATCTACCTCGTAGCAGGTGGAGTTGGTATCACACCACTCTATCAGCTAGCACGGGGTATTCTCAATAATCCAGCCGACAAAACTAAAATCAACCTTATCTTCGGCGTCAATACCGAGCAGGATTTGCTTCTACGAGAAGAGCTGGAGAGCTTTAGAACGCGCTTCCCTGGTCGTTTTGACTACATTTACACGGTTAGTCACCCGGAGGGACCGATTGATGGTTTCAGGAAGGGATATGTTACGGAGGAGCTGTTGCGGGATGCTGTGAGGGCCGATGCCGACGCGAAGGTCTTTGTTTGTGGGCCTCCTGCTATGGAGGATTCGTTGGTTGGATCGCGAACCCAAATGGGTATTTTGGCTCGACTTGGGTTTGCAAAGGGTCAGATTGTTAAGTTTTAATTCGAGGCTTTTTTGTACTATCTATACCCAATATATTATACTTCATATCCCAGGGTTGATGCTGTTGCTTTTGAAAGCTAGCATGTATAAAAAAGGGATAAAGCCTAGAAGAGAACAAGGTAAATGTATATATCAGATCGTAATCATTCCATTCGAACAATTGCTTATCCAGAAAGAGTATTTGTCGGAGACATATGTCTCTTATGCAGGAGAATGCTTCCCAAGTACTATTGCCTCTTCTACTTCGCGGAGCAGATATTTAATCGGATATTTAGACCTGATTGGATTGGCCAGGCATACATATCTACAAGTAGCCCCCATGCCACATAGATCCGTTCCGTATCTGCCCTGGTGCAGAGAATGACGCGGCCTTCCGATTTAGGAACATTCGTCGTCAGCCTCATGCCGCGCCAGCTGTTTTCATTTTTTTCACTTCTTCTTCGACTTAGTTGTATACGTACTCCGTACTTGTACTCCTGATGAGCCTATCTATTATTGTCTCTTCACCTGCTCACTGCCAGATTTCCCGTTCGCCCCAAGGGAAAAAGATCGCCATTGTGTGACGATACTGTACCGGCGGTGCGGACATTTCACAGAGAACGCCGTGTCAGGATGATATGTAACTGCATTCGAGGTTCAAAATATATATAGAGACATGGATTTCGTAAGACAAAACAAAATGAACACGAAGGTATATCCCGGATTGTGATATTACATAGAATGAGAAGAAAAATGTACAGAAGTCAGCTCGAGTCCCCAAGGGAAAACAGTATGTAGACAACATAGATATATGCAGAATCGTCACTCGAGCAAAGCCTGAGAATATGCATATGACAAGAACGGAATGAAAATAACGCCAGATAGGGGGGTATGATATGCATGGAAAGATCATGACCAGAGTGGTATATACCAAGTGGCCTCAGCTAACCCTCTCTTTTTCTTTTTCTTTTTCTGTTCGTTTCGCGGTCCTTAGGGTGCGAATTTGCAAGCCCGGTTTTGTAATGTGCCAACCATATAAGAGTAGAAGCGGCAGAAAAGGCTACAACATTCAAGGCTGCTGATTGGAAGCGAGGGGTATTTGTTCAACGGGGAGACCTTCCTCAGATGGGACGTGCTGGTAGCGGCTGATACGGCGCGCGCGGATGTGCCGCCAGAGGGCGAATCCAGCTCCACCCAAAGTGCTAGCTATAAGGATGAAGATGAGGAGACCGCTGATTGTGCGGATCACCTCGTAGGCCTTATAGACGGCTTTGGCGAGCTCCTTCGCATCGGTATATTGGGCGGTTGAGTGGTCGCCGGAGCCAGTGGAGGTACCGCTGTTGGTCAAATCAGCCCCTTTACCACTGGTGTTGTCCGCAGAAGGCGTGAAATCCGTGTTATCGTTGGCAGCGACAATGATCGAGGGGTCATCAGGAGTAGGGCCGGAGTCAGCACCGGCCCAGCCGGCCGCTTCCCAGTTGGATGGAGTGTTAGTGCGCTTGATTTCAGAAGTGTGCATGACGTTGCCCTCGGCATCGATAGCCTCCGCGGAAACAAAGTCCATATAGCCATCGGCGATGAACATGGTCTCGAAGTCGGTTTTGTTGATGGTGCCGATGTGCACGGACTGGCCGCGGGCGTTGGCCTGCGCGTAGAACTTCCACTGGACGACGTCGGTCGCACCGTTCCAGCTGACGTGAATGATGGTCGTCATGTCCTCGTCGCGGGTACCGTAGACGGATGCAACCAGGTCGGGAGGCGTAATGGGACGACCGGTGAACTCGCCCTTGTATGAGCGGTAGGTTGAGTACCGGTCTGATGCGAACCGGGCGGTCATTAGAAGGTCACCGTTGGATGCATGCTCGCTCGAGTAGCCGCGTTCGCTCCATCCGATAAAGACGTTGCCGTTGGGAAGGGGGCGAGCGCTACCACGGAGTCGGGTGAGACCACTATCAGGGCGATTAATTCGCTTGATCACCTTAGCGGTCATAGGAACAACACTTGTGTCTAGCTCAACGAACAAAACGGAGGAGATCTTCTCATCGTTGCCACGTTCGTCGGAGGCATTGTTCAGGAACGAGATAACGTGGCGAGTGCCGTCTGATGAGACGAATTTGACATCATGCTGCTTGGAGAAGGTGAAGTCCTGCTCGAAGTCGCTCTCTAGTCCACCCAAGCGCCATACAACGTTTCCATCCTTGCCAGAAATCAAGTAAATGGTATTGGTGAACCGCAATGAGATCAAGTAGTCACCGGCCTGATTCTTGTCGACTGCATTGATATGTACGTAATCCCAGCCGGGCGAGTCAGATGGGCCATCCCAGGCATGAAACATGTTCGATTCGTGCAGAGCAATGTGGTCCAATGTATCCCACTGGACCAGAACCTCGCTGGTTTCGATGTCCACCTCGACAAACCCACCAACCGTGACCCAACTCTCTTCTGTTGAGCGTCCGAAATCAGCCAGGTTGATGAGCTGGGAACGATATGTGCAAGCCAGAGCAGTCTTTCCCCCGTCCATAATGTTGAATTCGTGCATGTTGAAATCATGGACATCGCTGGGAGGCTGGACCTCTTTTTCTACCTCGTAACGGGTATTCACTATCGCGCCGTGGCCCTTTTTGGAATTGTCGTACTCCCATCCCACAATAAAGGACAGATGAGGATCATCATCGATGTTGTGCACCGGCTTGAAATCGAAGACATTCTGATTGTCGTATAAGGGTGCTCCAGCCCAGATAAGGACCTGTTACGCCAGCAACGAGTCAGCTGGGGCTTCTTTTATTTTTACCGGGGTTTGAGGACAAGACATACGCCACTGTCGTCATAAATGTAGGGTCCGACTTGGTATTGCTGATATTTCAAGGAGGGTTGTTCTGGGGAGATTCTCCCGTATGGTGCGACGAACCAATATCCGGGGGCCAACCGCTCGCGGTCGTAGTATTCAATCTCCCATTTCAAGGCTCGGACCTCAGGAAGCTGGATTTTACTATTAGAACCACACGATTCCAACGATATCAAAGTTCAACCCACCGTAACAAAAGACATCAAATCCGAGTCATGACGCTCTGCAACGGCATCAGCCGAGAGCAGGAGTAATGCAGCCCAAAACATCATAGTTAACTGTTAAAGAATGGCTAGAAAGAGTATATCTTCCTGAATGGAATAAAAACGAAAGAAAAAGAAAGGAAAGAAAGAGCAACGAATCGCTACATGAGAGCGGATGCTAGACAACAAAACATGTAGTCGTCGTCAGTGGCATCAGTAAAGAGCGGGGGGAAACGACAGCGCTAGGTAATTAAGAGGAATATAGAAACCATTTAATTAAAATTAAGAAATTAAGACAAGAATAACGTGAGAAGCTGAGAAGACGCCAAAAAGGGGAGAAGAGAAGCCCTGGAGGGCCGCGCCGAGCAACGTAATGAAATGTCTTGGCATTTTCTTCGAGTGGAGAAGAGAATGGCTGTTGATCCTATAAAGTCCGCTACAGGGCTACATCGCCTACCATCTCGTTCCCACAGCGGAGTACTTCTCCTCTCGTATATTTTTTTGTCGACTTCGTATATCCATTCATTCCGATCTTTGTTCCCTAAAAATTGGTATGATGGCGTGGCCTACATGTCGGAGTCTACACTGCCTCAAATAACATGGGGATTTTTGATTTTCTCCGGCCATTTTTATTTGAGTTGATAGAAGATCATCCAGGGGGGACGTCTTGGCATTATATCCAAATCCGAACCTGAAGGAAGAAATCCTCAGGGGTTTCTCCTGTTCCTGTTCCATCAAATTTGATCATCGACAAAGGAAGATCTTTATCTCATTGTATCCAAGTATTTTCGATCTTCCCAATTCGCCTCTGATTTGAAACCATACAATGTACCTTTACCCCACGAACCAATGTTAAAGTAAATGCAGTATTTTGTTCTCTGCATTCTATGTTGGTTCCAAAGATGTGTATCCCTGGCTGTTCAGCTAAGGTATGAGGCAAGTAAAGTAGCACTTCTGCACCCAACAAGCCCTCAGTTCCAAACAGATCCTTCAGCTGTAAGGCTGGCGGTAGTGCCTGCCGACGCATGCTTGAGATCGATAGATCCGCGGGCCCCCCGGCCCGTCATGCGTGGTTACGTCAACGGCTAGCGCCCATGCAAGGGGCTTGTGCGGGATGTCCTCGTGAGTAGAAGCCCGGCCAGCGGGTTTCGCAGCGCCCCAACAACTGGAGCTGAACATTACTGAACCGGGCGCCGTACACGTCGCCCACTATAGCGGAGGCGTTAGGCCCATAGGCTGGATATCTCGTCAAAGGCCAAGTAGACCGTCGCGTTGTGGGCAGCTAGACGGAATTTGCCCCGTCTGCGCGTAACTCGTGAAAAAAGTTTGCTTTTCTGTCCCTACGGGAACAGAGCCGGCGTGCAGATAACGAACCTTAGCAACGGGCAGACGAGTGAGCGATGAAATGTTTTACAACTACCCGCATCGACAGCCAGTGCTTATTGGGTATCTAGATCGCCCTGCGACCACGGGATCAGCATATGTGACATACGCGGCGCTCAGCTGTGCGTCGGAGAGTGGTGCTAGAGTCGAAGAATCAAGAACTTCAACATATGGCAGTGCCCCGACACCTTAATGTTGATGTTGGGAAGGTTGACCACGCGACAATCTAACAGCCCTGGAGTTCTCCGAACTACAACCTTAGAAGGTTCTCTTTTCTCTTCTTACGCCAAACAGAAGCTTAAAGAGAGAAGCAAAAATACGACTTTTGGAGAAGGGTTCCGCCATGGCCACAACTTGTCAACGCACCATCTCGCTTGGCTAATAGGACCATGTCGATTCCAAGGCTTGATAGCAAGAACTCTACAACCCTGTCGACGAATACCTACAAGCAAGAGATAGCTGTTTAGGCTTGTTTGAATTTTTAGTCGCGTCAGATGCAATTCATAAATAAGTTATACTTTTGTGTCGAGATGGTGCCTCCAAAACCCTTCCGACTACGGTTGAAAACAAGCCATCTCACAACCTTTCGGTTGAATCCATTTGCGCCGGTCTGGAACTCGCTGGACTTGGTAATGATTTGGTTGATTCGAACAAAATTCCCGCTGGGGAGGCGAAAAGGATACATGTAACGGAACAAAAGTCGTCTGCTCCGCCATTGTCTAGGAATACCTTGTGACGGACAATCCGAGCGAGCAAAACAAGGGGAGGGACATAACACCGCCTCTAAGAAGAGGGCCTGGGACCACAAAATCCAGTGCCCTATACAACATGAAGTATGTTGGGCCGCTTCGCAAGTGGATCGGCTTTGAGCGACACCTTGGCCGCGCTTTTCTGGCAAGTCTGCATCTAGAAAGGAGTTGGTGAGTCCTATATCATGACTGGGATTGCTCGTGTTCTCCTCCGTTCCATACCAGGATTGAAGCATACTTGCTATCACCAATCGTGCAACCATACGCTGCACCTTCCAAACTGATCTGTGCCATACGCGGATCCATAGCGCTAGACGGATTCGCCGTATGCCAGTCATGGGTTCGCGAGGTGAAAGCACGGCACATACTAACCAATTCTTATCCCTCCACCGAAAGATCTGTAAGCGTCATTCACGAAGAGTCTGGGGGCTTAATAATATCTTATGGGATGAAGAAGAACCTGGATTTGGTTACTAACTTTCACCTTTCTAGATCGGATTCTCATCTCTCAAAACGATCATAGCTGTCACCAACTTACTACATGTAGCTAGCCTTTAGTTTAGTCCGAAGGGGTATCTTACTCATTACACATGACGCTCCACCATACTGTATAACAATGGTTAATAAAAACGTCACCTGGTGGAACAAAAACATGAAAAGCAAATCATTCACGGGTCAAGTAAACAAGCGACCTTGGAATTGCAAGGTAGCTTGGGCGCATAAAGCCACGGAGTTTGACCTGCGCTCAACGTAATTCCACCTGCATTTCGCCTTACTTTCATCTGACTCTAGCTGCCAAAGATATGTAGCCAAGACCGTCCGTCGCTTAGCTTAAAAAAGAGCGTTTCTTTTCTATAGTAACAAATATCAAATCCTTTTCCAGAAATTAGATTAAATGAGGAAAAGAAGACTACAAAAACACCGTATCAGTTGCATTGTAGTGGTAAACGCTTGAATAATGCTGTCCGTTGGAACCTAGCACCACAGTAAGCTTGAGCGGCCATGGGTGGTTCTTTAATGGAGAAATGGATTCATTAGAATTCAGGACAAAGGTACAATATTTCATGACTATGCTCTTGTCTAAGTATGAACAATTCGTGCCAAAAAAAGGAATCTATCGCAACAAGCTAGAAATTCTACCAATCCTCAAACCCATCCCCTAAATCAAACCTTCTCAATATCAAAACGCATCTGTATGTACGGAATATAACGACCTCCCCAAGTTACAATCCTTGCAATGCGTCTCGTTCCTCGCGGGAAAGCCCCTAGCACCAAATACACCACACCTTTAGCCAACCTCGTACCCAGCAGAGCGTGATACTCAGCGGTATTCTCTTCCCAGACACGCAGTCTATCATCAGGCCAACCAAGACCATTCGCCGCGACATAGAGGCTTTTCTGCACAAAGAGCATAGTCTCAGGGTTAATGATATTACACTGGAAGACATACTTCAGATCCTCCACGGGGTGTTTGTCTTGGTAAACGGCTTGCGCAATTTGCGCCCAATCTGCCGAGCCAGGCCGGAAGCTATCCGTGGCGAAAATTACGCCTGGTCCTGTTTTCAACACGTAGTCATTTACCCAGTACTGTCCGCGTGAAAACCCAGACTTCCATAGTACTATCTTGTGGTAGAGCTTTTCGCCCGAAAGCCCCAGTTCGACGGTTTCTTCGTAGATTTGGTCGGGTGGAAAGTGTCGTTTTCGATGTCGGATTCCCCATCCCGATTCTGTCATGTTTTGTATTGTGAGCTGTGAGCGGGTTATTGGACAGTTTTGCGTGGGGTCCCTTATCCACAAAGCCCTTAGGGCCCCTGTTGTTTGGAGGCTGTCATACTTCAATGGTGGGGGTTGTTCCCCTGGTAGTTGGGCAGTAATAGTCTTGGACATGACTAATGAGTGGGGAGTTTGTCAAAATGATTGATTCAGTAGTGCAATTCTAGGGGTCTTGGGTTGCATTTGCTGTTGATTGTGGGGATGGGACACAAGGTGAACGAGGGATTGATGAATACTTGATATACTTGCTTTTTTTTAAAGAAGATTCTACAGCCAGGCAAAACATATGCCAGCTCTGGCATCTTACCAAAAGATAAAAGGAATTGAACAATGGAAATCGAATATCACTGGTGAGAGCTGAAAGGCATATAATGAACGGCAAGATAATCCAGACAATATTGTCTTGGGACATAAAGGATATCTCGGAGACATCTGTGACCGTGATAATCTGCAGGATCTAAGATGTGGATAAAGACATTGCCGACAAAGACTATAATGGATAGACCATATAGCAGCAGTATATAGTCTATTGAGAATTGACTATAGACTTCCATGGATAGTAAGAGATTGTGAGGGCTCTTTATTGTTCTAGGGGCCCTGAAACACCAAGAAACCCTACCATACCTGCATGTAGTGCATCAACTGTGTGTTATTATTTTTACACGAAACATACCTTTCTAGTCACTCGAACGCTCGTTCGTTCTATTTTCGGCACAGTACTCGGGTGGTGAGAGACTCGGTGGCCATGCTGATCGGTGTAGATGACCTACAATATGCACGGATTGCGTGGTTAGTCAAGACATGAGAAACCATGGATGGGAATGATATCTAAGAATAGTGGAAAGTATTCCAAGGGTTTCTTGCTGATGTTGGACTTGCGGTAGGGTAGTTGGCCACATCCTCTTGTTGGGTACTAGTTTGATTCTTGACGACTGTTTCGACCGGCTGACGGGCCAACTTGTGCCTGAGGAAAGATACGCCAGAGACAGGAATCCTACCTTGCCCTCATATGTGACCCGCCTATGAAATTAGTGTATACTAAAGTCACCCTGGATGATATCGTTGCCTTTCTTGTCTTGTATCTCCTCGAACTGACATAATTATGATCTTGTTAAGACCTAAGGATGGCACGAAGAGCTATTAAGTTTGTTCATCCCTATATATGTAGGTTGCCCTCTTGCTTTTACTTTTCCTAGATAGGTATGATGTGATGCTTGCAACATAGATGATGTCACCGCAGTTCACTGGAACATTACTAGCAGAGTCGGATTTTAGAGATCTGAAACAAGATGGAATGCTAATCCATTTGAAGCCCTGGAGGGTATCATTGTGATTCAAAGTGGCAGGTAGTTGACACCGGGGACGTGAACGGCATATTCAAGGCTACGCGGTTGAGGCTCAAGGGAGGACCCTGTTAGCTGCTGTGACAGGGTGACAGGGGCAATGTCTAGTTGGATGTAGCAAAGTACCAGAGACCTTAATACTTTTTTTACTTTTACAGTTCTAGTGTAAGATCATAGACGGAGCTAAAAAGGAGCCCCAAAATGAGAATGATACAATTACGGAGTATTGAGAAATGCGTTGCAATGCCGAATAGAATGACTAGATTAGGGAGTAAATAGCATGGATGTTTCAGATTCAGATTGCCAAGAGGACAAAAGGCGAAACTAAGAGAAACTAAGATGTTTAGTTGGAAATAAAAGGAAATAAAAGGAAATAAAAGAAGAGAAGTTGGTTAAGTAGAAGATTTTAGTTCCACATGTAACGGTCTCCCCCTCTCTTAGGCCGACTACCACCGTTGCACTCAAGGGGGTCATTGAGTATGTATGGGTACATCGGGAATGTCGTTCTGTATTGTATTTAGGATATTATTATATTCATATTATTATATTCATATTATTATGTTTTATAGGAATACAGATTATATCTATAGGAATACATTAAAATCAGAACTCTATGTAACCATTAATACAATTGCAATATTCTGATTCTTTTCATATATGTGTAACTCCATTCCACCTACAGTTGCAAGTATAGTATATATAGTATAGAAATTCTATACAAAAGTAGTATATGGTATGAAAATGGCTTAATGTGACTCTTAATACTCCGTAGATTAATCCATCTGCATAACATACAACATAAATTACCGTTACAGTACCATACATGCCCATTGCGACACCGCAAGGGCTTCTTCTCCCAAACAGTTGCACTCCCGGTGACACTGTCAACTCAAGAATGAGCCAATGTTGATCCATGCTTAGGGGTCAATACCCTTTTTTTTTTGTCTCTTTTTTTCTTCTTCTTTTCTCTTCTCTTCTCTCTCCTTTCCACTTTCTTTGGGTGGGGATTATTGCTTCCACACTCCCACCGATCCACTCAAGACACAACTCCAGTGGGAGTGTCACATCGGATTTGGCAACTCCACCCCCTCTCCCCACCAACCCTCATACATCCCTCTCCTCCGCTACTCCTCTTCTTTTTTTCTTTTTTTTCTTCCCCTTCACTTATTTACTATTTGCTTCTCCTTTTTCGCTTTCTCTCTCTCTCTTTTTCCCCTCTCCATTACTTCTATTCACCTCCTCCTCTCTCCCTCCCCTCCACTCCCGCAACTCTCCCTTCAGCCTTTCTTCTCCCTTCTACC
>CAKMRK010000671.1:0-111661 GCA_928213465.1 Penicillium sclerotigenum | reverse complement strand
GTGGAGGGTCACCCGCGAGCGACCCTTAGAGGGTTAGGGTTAGGGTTAGGGTCGCTTATAAGCGACCCTAACCCTCGGAGGGTCGGGTGGAGGGTCCAAGATCATAGACCACCCGGAGGGTCACTGCTAGGTCTATTGGCTACACTAAATCTCTATAGTTAGACTGCGCCAAAACCCGTAATGGGTAAGAGATTCTAACTAGACCTTGCCAACTCCCATAGGACTAAGAAAATTTTGGTCCCATGGGACTACGCTAAGCCTACTTAGGTAATATGATTGCCTAAATGGGTAGTGATGGTCGGTCTTGGCATTAATTCTGACCGCCAAGACTTTCTCATGGGAGTGGGTCCATGGGAGTCGGGACTTGTCCAGGTCTAATTCTAACCCGTAACCCGAACCCGCAAACCTAAATCTTTTAATACTATAGAACTAAAAATCGACCTTTTAAGTAATATTATATAGTCAGTTAGGTGATATAAGTTGATAAAATACGACTTATCATAATAAAAATCTATAATATAATTTTATATTAATTATAAGTTATACAATATTACTATAATTACTATTTTCTATAGACTTACTAGTAGAGTTATACTATATCTTAAATATATATTCTAGCTATAATAGGATAATTTAATAGATTTATAAAATACTAACTAATCATAAGTATTAGAAGGGTTTTTTTATCTTACTTATATATTTAGTATAGCTATTTATTAAATATCAAAATATTTTAATTAGATTTAAATATTTTATATACTAAGAATGAGATTTTTGATAGAGTTAGTAAAACGTATATAAATAATAGTAATTTATTCTACTATGTTAATAGGTTATACGTCTATTTTTGGTCACTTTATACAAGCATGGGCACTTAGGCAATGCCTAACTTAGGCCTTTTGGACGGGCCCCCCTAAAGTCAAAAGGCCCAAGGCCCACCGTGGATGGGCCTTGGGCCCCTCCTAGGGGCCCATGGACGGGCTTTGTCGTAGTCTAATTCAAACCATCATCCTTTTCATCATCTTCTCAAAACAACTTCTTCTTTCTTCTCCCCATAAAAGATCATCCGATTCTCCATTCTTCTCCTTCTTTTGCTCACCCTATAACCTTCAAAGGGTGGAGGATCTAAGATCATGGACCACCCGGAGGGTCACTGCCAGGTCTAGGTATATACCAAATAAAGTAGTATCCTTATCTCATCAAATAGAAGTAGACTTTCCCCTGCCACTCTTTACTCTCAATACACCCGGCCACCATATTATGTTTGACGGCTCGATAATGGACGATTGTTGGTCGCTTATCGTAGACCAAAGCCGCAGAGACAACTCCATGATATTTGATTTCACGTAGCTGTCGAGAAAAGGAACGTCAGACTTTATTCCCGAGCCAAATAGATGAAAAATTCCTTCAACCCCCATAGGCACATGTGGACATAGCTACGCACCATGCATCACTGAATATGTGCCATAGAGTAAAGGAAAAGAACTTACAGATGCACGCCCCCAATCCTCGAAGGGCACCCGCTCCCCGTTTCGTGCAACAACCAGCGGCGCCACGTCGTCGGTGGAATAAAATGTATTTCCGAACCAATTGAGAGTGTCTAGCTCCTCTTCAAATGGATGGCCTGTGACAAGGATATATCCATCCCATTCGCCGATCAAGTCATCTGGCTGAAGGGGCTTGAGCTCATGGAAGACCGTGTTGATTTTCCCGCCAGTTACCCGGGGGTGTTTTGTGAGAGAGACGAATCTCTTAGCTGGGCTTGGCTGGAAATAGTCGAATGACATGATTGGAAACTGGATTTGGATTGTCATCTTGTGTGTGTGTGTGTGTGGTTTGGCCAAGGCACAGCCCGAGGGTCTTGGAAGGCGAGGTCAAGGCTTTGGTTTCTGGTCTGTGGGTGCATATATCTCCTCCATCTTTAATGTGAATGTGTGGATTTCCTGTACTAAATATGAGATGTGAGTGAGGTCGGCACAGAATGTCATTCCTATAAGAGTGGGAAACGAGCGCTTCCAGCGGTTAAGGCAAAAATAAAAGCCCCAAGTATGTCAAGGACTTTGATCTGCACACACACTAGCCAAGGAGAAGTCAGAGGGCTCTGCTGACTGGCTATTTTATCCGATTTATTCGAAGCCAACTATCCTATCCAGTCAGGAAGGGATCCTTGCACGGGAAATGCTGCCAAAGTCCCAGTCTGCATACCCGCACCCTAAAATATATCAGATCTTTCTAGCATTAGGTTGCATACCATGAAGAGAACACTTATGATTGAACGGGTAAAATATGAGAGCTGAAGATTCTCTTGCCTGGTTGCCACATTCCAAGGGTGGCTTCGCCCCGCTCTGTGGCTGTTTTCTCTGCGTTGATCAAAATGATTGATAAAGAATGGGCTGTTCCAAGGTTATGTACAACTATGGAGAATAGTTGGAATTCTGGCTGTAGCCTCCTTTTCAGCGGGTAAATGATTGGATACTGTAGTGTTCAAAAGTGGTTAAGGAGGGTGGAAGTATCAAAACATATCCACATGTGTAGGTGCTAGTTCGATATCCTACCACATCAATGGTCACCGAGGCACAGGAATGTACGAGGAAACATAATCCCCGTCACCTTTTAGCGGCAAGGCAAGACTGTAACCATTTAGGTATCTCTCAATGCTCCCCGGTTGCGCTTCTATAATCAGGCCATCCCTTCACTTCGACCCCATGCTGGCGATCAATATCTCTCTGCATTAGAGCAGCATTTAGTGCGGACGAGAGGCGCTAGCACGAAGAATGCAGCCGTTTTTCACTTCACGTAGTGTATGCGGTAAAGACGTAGCTCGTGAATCTTTCGAAAGCTAGTGATATTATTGATATACATTTCCCCGAAACAACACAAGTTGTGTTGGAAGTCGGGTGCTGTTGGTCGCCAGTAGCAGCGACTATGGATATAAGCAAGTCACTTCTGGACACGATTCGGCCCTATAGCAAAATCTTAACTAGCAAACCCCACCCCAAGGGCCAGGAGGACAATTCACAACGCCCAAGTCCTCATAACATCACGGGAATCCTTCTCAATGTCATTCCCCTCCAAATTGCTCCATCTCGCAGGCCTCTCAATCGCATCAACAAACTGCTTCAACGCGAGAACCGTCTGCACCGCCCAACGCTCCTTACTAACCTTCCCAACCCCAACAGCCAACGGCGTCATGATGATCCTTCCAATCTTGTCCTCCCGCTCGGTAGCACGATTATGTCCCTCAACCTGACACAGCAAGCTCCAAACACACTCGTAGACGATCTCTTTGTCCCAACGGACATCCCCAGGCTCACGCATCGTCGGACAAATAGCCACCCATCCGCAGCTGTATTTATTTTGCTTTAGATCATCTGGGAACTTGACAAGCGTGCACGATCCTGGGGGCGCAAACCCGCGCCATTTTTCATAGAGGACTGTTTGTGCTGCCCGTGTCAGGGCGTGGTAATCCTGTCGTGGGCTGAAGGTCATCGAGATGGCATGGTCGAAGGCTCCGTCGAGGCGGGCGTACGAGTTTGCTGGTGAGACGATTAGGTCGAAGGTTGATCCTTCTGGGAGGGAGTTTAGGCGCTCGTGGACTGGGGTGATCTTTAGTTTCTGTGGGTCGTGGTCTGGCCAGGTGCTTGCGAGGGCATCGTTGAAGGCTGTTATAAACACTTTGTCCATGCAGAGCAGGAGGATCTCGGGGATGTTGGTTGCCATCTTTAGTTTGGTGGGGTCGTTGGTAAAGGGAGGAGGATTGTCAAGTTTGATAGAAGTTGGCAGGGTTTAGACAATAGGGTGTAGTAAGTAAGGTTAAACGGACGGAGCCTGAACCTTTAAAATGCATCAATCACTTACACAGCCCCGCTCCACTAAGCCTGATGATGGCTGTAGCTTTGCGTATTGAAGGAAATAGGTGTCAACCGCTAAATAAAAGATGAATGCATCATATACTAGTCGTACTTCAGGGAGGTTACTAGCTATAGAAGTAAATATTCAGGCACCAACGTGTGACGTGGACCCTCTTTCGGAAGCATATGTTCTCTGTGCTAAGTGTAATTCACCCAAGCTACATGTACCAGTGGACAAGAAAAGAAAAACGCTCATTCATCCAACCCAATATCCCTCTCCTTCCTCAGGGTTGGCTCCTCCGCCGAATCGACATCACCCCCCGCAGCCCGACTCTCTTGAGTCGACACGTACCGAATCAAGCTTTCACACAACCGATCTAGAACCCACTCAGGCTCTGTCTGTTTAGCCAGCATGGGACTGTTCTCGCCGATCCAGTCCCAATTGAGAAGTCCATATTCGTCTTCATCATTAGAAAGGCCATCCTCACTTGACGGCCGGTTTCTCTGTGATGATGATGGCCGAGCTCGCGGATCCGTGAACTGGATGAGCCGAGTGAACTCGACCCATTCTTCATAGGAGTATCGTTTTCGCTTGCCTTCCCGTGCCTGTTTCGAGGCGCGGCGAATAGCGAAGGCAAGTTGCTGGGCAAGCTCGAGTGGTGTCGGATCGCGGACAAGTTCCTCGAGGCTTCGGCGCGGATGAGACTCGGCTAAGTCATCGCTTTGAGTATTAGATTGGCCAGTCTCGTCGGCATCCGCTCTTTCTCCAGTGTCGGATTCATCGGCACCCTCAAGTGGGAAACCACGCTCTTGTCGCTTTTTCTCTTGGCGAGATAGTACGAACTGGGCAACGCCGGGAATCCGACCAAAGCATGTTCTGTAGACACGGGATTGAGGAAGTACGAGGTAATCAGCGACTATCTCAGTGGCGCGCTTGAAGCTGGCGACAACTGTATCGCTCATCTCGGAAATGAGCATGGTCATGGTTGGGATGGCGATTAGGGACCATACCACAAAGAAAGGTTTTCCGGGATTCGACTCCGGTGTGAAATCACCGTAGCCGATTGTTAACAGGGAGGTGAAGCAAAAGTAGAGTGATTCGAAGTAGGTCATGGGTTCTAACTTCCAGAATACCACTGCTCCGCAAGACCAAACAATTCCGAATGCAACGATGCTGATGATCAAATTGTTCCAGCGACGGAAGCGCAAGGTATCGTACTGGATACGGCGCATAGCATCAAAGCGATCTTTTTCTTCACGCATGATAAGGATCCTAGGTCGGCGAGCCGTAGTAATGGCGTTGATGGTGTTACGAATTGGTCGTTGATGCAGACGGCGATTAGGCTCGGATTTCTGGTGAGTCAGACTCGGAGGGGTGAGAACTCCCCCACTAGTTGGCCGTTTCTCTTGAGAAGATTCGAGCTCTTTAAACCCGATCGATCGGTCGAAAGTGGATTGCCGCTTGTGTTCAATGTGTTTCCGAACGACATTGTCGTAGTGAACCTCGCGAGCAAATTTAAAAATGCTTTCCACAACCAGTCCCAGGATAATAATTCCAATCACTGCATATGGCCAAATAAGACCTCGTCCGACGGAATTGGGGGCAACTATGTTGCCATACCCCAATGTGAGAACGGTGACATCGGAGAAGTACAACGCATCGGCGAAAGAGATCCCCAGTACTCGCTTAAAAATAGCAGCGCCGATCAACAGCCAAACCACCAATGCAGTCATTTGTAGGATCAAGGTTCGTTGTTCGTCGGTCAGCGAGAAATGTTGTGGGTATTTACCGAGCACATAGCCTAGCATGTTGATCATCAAGACGACGCTCAAGACAAAGTACAGCACTGCCGCAATGACCGCACTCCAATAAGCCTCTGAGTAGACCCTATCAATACCTGTAGGAGGAGCATAGACATCTGTTGCTATTGTAATTCCACTCAGCTACAAACAAGCGTTAGGTCTGGAACATACAAGATTAGAGACGTTACTTACGATTCCCGCGGCTATGAACCACAAAATGATCGTCACAGGCAAAGCTACAATATAGCGTACGGTCTGGGTAAAATTGAAGAGTAAAAATGCATTGCCAACGACCCCACAGAAAAGCGAAATGGCATTTAGGACAGTGACCCTATTCGTGGTGTTAGAGAAACCTGATTCAGGGCAACACTGTACTCACCAACGAGGGTCTGGATATCCTTCTTGGATGGAGGTTCCAGCAGCGCTATGTTCATGTGGGAGAATTCTGCTTCGCCATGGCATAACCAGCGCAACGATTGACATGACATTGGCGAGTGGTCCCGTTGTAGCGGCAACCAGCGGAATGGCCGTCGATGCAATCCACCACGACTGTGGCTCGTCATCTTCAGGTGGTCTCATATGAAACTGACTCCGAATCCATTTCCAAGGGGATAGCCTGTCAGACTTGTCGTCGGTAGGCATCTCAGCTGTCGTAGATCCATGATGCATCGTTCATCTATCATAACCATGTGCCCAGATCGGGGGTAGTCGGAAGTCGAATGACCCTTGTAGGTCTTAACCTAAGTCATTCAGATATCTGAAAGTGCAAGGTCGCCAGGAACCAAATATTTGAGTTGGGGGGGACTTCAAGGGTCGCATCCTCATCTGTCCCTGGTAGGGTGAGATTTCATCAAAGAGAGCGGATAAGCCGGGTAGGTATTTTCGATAGTTGCTGACTCCCAAGGTCTTTAAAAAGGATTGACTCGAACAATATCTCAGCTAATCATCTTAATTTGAGTGTTCAAGCGCTAGCAATGTATAGGTAGAGAGCAGCGCATAGCAAATGATGTCAACGATCAGCTCTGACAGATGGCGGTCCCGTGACCGTCCCACGTGCGTCATCCATGGGTCATTATTCTCCAAAGTCAACAACCAAGCATTTGAACAATAGAAGTTATTAAACATGAGAATTTTGATCAAGGCAAAGTAGGTCCTAAGGAAGCCCAGAATAGGTCTGATAGGGCAAACAAGGTTACATGGCCACATGGACTTGCAATCCACACTCCAGGGCCGGCCCCAGCTATAAACTATAACGTAGGTAATCCTGTGGCCTATAACCTGGGCAATTCCATCGGCTTATGCTATTATAATCAAGGTCAGTCTATCATGAGCGTTTTATTTCATGTCTCCCAAGGGTGTCCACGATATATCAAGATATGGCCACTCGGCTCTTTTCTCCGGCTCCTTCTGAGCCAACATCCCACAAGCCCGGTATGACTCCAAAACAAGGAAGAGATTCCTAATGCAAGTCCGCGCTAATTATTAAGATAACCAAAATAACCAGTTCATAGCCCCTGGTTTAGTTAATTATATAGGCGAAATCAAGACTATCATTTCGCCCAAACCTTCAATCTATACCAAATCAACCATCTTAATATCAAACACCGTGCTATTGAACCCCCATACTATATCGAATAGGTGTTGCCATCCTTTCTAAATATGCCTCAAACCTAGGATCGCCATGCAGCCCACAACACCACCCCTACCCCTCACCTATGATAGGGTCACCACATCCTCGGGTACCCCTCAACCAACGTGCATGCAGCATTTGAATTACGAAACATAAGCCAATGACAGCTACAATCACCTGCATGAGAAAAAAAAAGCAAGTTGATCCCACGCTGGGACACCTATATGAAATGTGACATCAGCTGCTGTCATTAGGGTGATAGTACCTGCTTCGAAGGGCGTGCAGCCAGTAAACGGTCAAATACCTATATCCCATATTAAACGCCCGAGCAACAGTCTCCACGGGGGGCGATTCTATGCACTTTCTACGGTTCTACGGGGCGGGGTAGTGACCCACACTGTACAATGAAGGCGCTTGCATTTGCACAGGCGCTGGGATGAGGGGTAGCTCTAGGGCTATCACATCGTTTAGGGTTTTGGGTGAATTTGAACTACGTGGAAATAGTATTTTACAATGCACTTGAAAGTCTTGGATTGTGGAGAGAGTAGAATAAGAAATTATTAACGAGTGTCAGGGTTGGTCTATCGGACGTTGGGGTCGTGTTGGTTCTTATGTACAACCTGGTTCCTCCGACCCAACGTCAAATCGAGCACAAAAAGTGGGAAAATAGCAAACAGACGTAATGCGAGTGACAAAGGAAATAAAGCACAAAAAAAAACAAGCACGTATATAAGAAAGCGCAAGATGGTATCATCGAAGCAGAGTGACACGGACTTCAACGGCAAGACAGAACGGACTTGACGGCCAGAAATGAAAAGATTAAACAAGGACGCCAGAAATGGAATAGAATGGATCAGAAGGGCGCCGTCCTATGAAAGAAACGATATCACAAGCAAGGCGCCGGTACCAAAAACGAAAAAAAAAAGCAAAAACAATGATCTTTTGTGTCGAACCCGGCGCAACATCTGCCGATGGGATCAAGAAAAACAGACAGCAAATGCGACGAGCAAAGCCAGCCGAAGCCAAAGTAACACGCTCCAAATGCGATTCAACAAATGTCAAATGCTCCAAGTGTAGATAAGAAAAGCAGTAGTAGGAAAGTCTCTGTCTCTGTCTCTTTGGGGAAGTATCGCTCCCTTGGCAGTCGGTAGTAGAAAAATAAAAACGTATAAAGCATCCTATGCAGTCGTCGGTCGGCGCAGAATGTCTTCGCAGTTGGCATCGAATCGCATATTCCAAAGTCGAATACTATTCATGAGCTTCTCTGTATTTTCAAGCTCACGGTCGCGACCGAAAATCGATTCGACAAATTCACAACCTGCATTGCGGCCCATTGATACGGGCCCTTTGCCACCTTCTCTCTTGGCAGCCTTCCACATGTAAAGTTCACAGCCCTTGAGGAGCTTCTTGAATCGGGACCAGAGGCGCTCGCCACTTTCCAGGAAATCTTCCACGACTTCCTGCGCCTCCACGCGTTGAATACGAGGGAGACATTCGTCGGCCCTCTTTACTTTGCCCGCCAGCTTGATCAACAATAGCCACAAGTCGCCCGCGACGTCGGCCATGGGCGTCGATGCCCCATGATGAAAGACGGTCCAGTCGTAGATCCACTTTCCGAGGGAGTTCGCATCAAACACACTACCAAGCAAGATGATCGGCGCTTCGGTGGGGTCCCAGTTTTTGATCGAATAACCTGGTGGGATCCCTGCGGCCGCGGCGTCATCTTCAGTAGCGGTGGGGGGCGGTTTGGCAGTAGCAGGAGGGGGTTTTGGTTTGCTGGGAGTACGAGTTGACGTGGATTGGCGCCTGGCACGGGAGCGTCTGGCCGCTTCGATATCCTCGTTATTAGGAGCCTGAGTGAAATAAAAGTGAGAATCAGCTGGATTTGATTTGCGGTAAGAGGTCGAGGTGGTGCGACGATGTTGGCCTGGGCCATCTCGAGTGGGGTTCGAGGCCGGGGGATAGCCTGGGCGACCGGTGCGGGACTCGCGGGCGGGTGTGCGCGGGACATCGAATGCTTCGTCGACCACGTCTACATACATGGGTCGAGTCTGCGATTGCGATGGGTGGTATCCGTTGCCGAGGCCATCCCCCGTAGGATGACCGGTCGAGGAATATCGGTGTTTGGGCTTTCCTGCAAAAGAAGCACTTACATGATCGTGCTTTCGCGATGGAATGCCATAGTCTGGGGTTGGTTCATAGTGGCTTTGTGGGTAGCCCGATGATGAATACCATGGTGTTTCTTTCGTGGCCGTGTAGCTGGCCTTGCGGTTGTGTCGTCGCGAGGTGCCCCGGGGTGAGGTGTAGGAGTTAGCGAACTGAGAGGCGTAGTAGGCGTATTGAGGTGAGGTGGGAGGTGATTGAGTGTAGTCGTAGGTTGACCACCCGGGCGGTGGACTGGAGTAATGATACATTATCGCACGAGCATATGGTGTACCAGTCGATCAGATAAATGTAAATGAGAGGCGACAAGCCGAAAATGCAAACAATCCAAAGCCAGTTAAAATGAAATCAGCAAAAAAAAAAGAACACCGAGTATATTATACAGGATATCGTGCACCCAAACAGAAATCGACGCCGACTTTAGAACTGCAGGTCAGATAGGATTTTTTTTGATAATAGGACCGTCACCGTGGTACGGTTTCTGATCGAAAAGAGGAGGGTTGGAACTGAATGTGCTGAGAGAGCATTTGAACGTTCTTCGGTCAATCCGAGGAAAAGAGAGAGAGTGCGTTTAGGGGATCCTAGGACCCAATATCTCCTATTGATATAAAAGGAGATTGAGGAAAACAAAGAGCAGAGAGACCTCCGCTCCAAAAAGATGTAATGGCTTTGAATTCAGTGGAGATAGGTGGAGAGTGAAAAATTTCAACCCGATGAAAGGGAAAAGCAAGATGGTCAATGTCAGCGCCGGCGATATTGGCGCAGGCCAATCAATGCATCCGCTAGTGGCCGGCGCGTGTGAGTTGGCGTTGTGGGCTGTGGCGTTTGGATTCTTTCTTACAGGTATTGAAATTCTTGAATTTCAAGGTATTCTATTTATTTCGTCTGAAATTCAGTTTATTTAATTTAAGTACAGTATTACTTCTTCTAGGTGATAGTCCGTCTCTTTTATAGCTTGCGCTCGAGGTCAGCTATTACATATTATGACTCAACTTCAGGTCAACTTCAGGTGGCAACCTTGGGAAATACAATCCAAGTCACTATTCTAGTAGAAACTGGTACTTTCTATTTCACTCATGAATCTACCATAACCAATGTACCTCCAAGTCTCGATGTCGCTACCCCTCAAGCTAGTCCAGATGGAGACGCTTCCATTGGACGCTATATGCAAACTGCTTGGCTGATAACCCCTCAGTTGAATCAGGCAGCGGACAGCTGCATTTTCCTCGGTGTCTTTGAGTTTTCTGGTCTCATGGCAGCTGCCTAGCGAGTTTTGCTGGCTCTTTGTGGACTGACTCACTCTGAGTAAGGCAAAAAAAGAAAACCAGGCGTGAATGTCGCCACTAGGACGTAGTGTCGTTCCATAACGATCTTACTGGCTCTATCAGCTGGCGTGTCATGGTTGGGTTGGATGAGCGCAAAGCCATGTGCTTGACTTCCAGAACTAGGCTTACATTTTCCATGCCTTGTACGGTTCATCTGCATGAACGCTATCATTAGTTGCAGCAACATGACTGTATATGGCAGGATGGTACTTTATATCGATTATATCTTCTACTAACTAGTAGTAATTGCCGATGTATGCACTTGCTATAGGAAGCGCTCGATGTATGCAGTGCTCGTTCAAGCAAGCCAAAGCCGGTTCCATGGTTAGACCGACCGCATCCCAGATTTCACAACGGCCCATCCCGTCTCGTCCAGTGGTTCAGACTCCACTAAATCCCCAGACAATTCGGACATTATTACTTTATTACTATCTATACCATATATGAACACGTTGCCATGGCAAGAGAAACGACTAATGAGCCCCATCAGTATCTCTTTTACACACACACATCCACTTCGCACTGCCATCTTGGGCGACATCACGCGCTGCATGGGCTTTACCGCTGCGTCGCTGGGCAGCAACCACCATTTTGGGCCAAAATATAGGGAATTCGCAGACCGCAACTTGCTCCTTGGTTCTGACTATCAATATCTTGAGTGGGCTGAAAAGTCTTCCGACTAGTAAATATAGTATACCTTTTTATCAGGGATAAAATCAAGAGATGCGCATCGGCTGTGTACAACGTGTTAGGATCGAAGCCGCATGATGGGGGGCCAGCGTCCTCCAACCATAAGTAAAATGAAGTCACATCTAGATCGCCAAACTGTTATATATCCATTTTTGACATTGGCTGCCGACAGTTCATTGTTTCAGCGTGGGGCGATGAACAATAGGCGACTCGCTATCGTTACGTTCGCATTCAATTTCAAGCCCTAGTCTGCCTTTTTAGGACTGGTCTGACACCAACCAGCGCTATCAGATATGCAGTGTGCGTCATTACCGGTAGTACTATATAGACTACATACTAATATTACATCGACATCTATGGAGTACAACTGTTCTCTATTCTATGAAACAAAGCACATGCCTCTCTGTATGCTCAATGTAAAGAACAGGACCACCTCAACTTTGGGTAGCCACAAATACCACAATACCAACACAGTTTTTACGCTCACGCACCAAGTAAAGGGATGAAAGACGGAATCTCCAGCACGTCCTTGCTGCCCACACAAAAGAATCCCAGGTCCACCCCTGATTCGAGGGTTTTTGTTTTTTCTTGAATGACTCAACCCTTCGAGAATCCCCCTGTCTTAGCCAACCAGCCAAACAGAAGGCAAAGACCCGTCCTGCGCTGCCGATCATCTAGGGTTGCACATGGTTTATTTTTATTTATTTTTTCAAAAAAAGGAATGAATTAAATCATCCGCCTAACATGTTTTTTGATCGTATCTCTGCATGATAGATCTCACATGCAGGCAGTATATTAAAAAAAGAAAAAAAGACGTATCTGTCCACCATACTCCGTCGATAATCCACCCCTATTTTCACCTCCTTCGCCACCCCAACCACGCTGATTTCAGCTGCGGACAAAACGGAAGAGAAAAAAAATTCGATATATTATTTAATCTGTCTTAGTGCGTAGCGCCAACTCGCCTAAAAGTCATGGAATTTCTGGAACAAGGTTTAAAGCCCAAAAACCCACAAGCCCGCTAACAAGGCTGCAGGGGACCAACGGGCTGGAAGCCGGGATGCATATTCCCTCGGCTGTAGGAACATAACCTTGAAATAGCGCACGGGGACACGCACACAAATCTTTGTCCACCGTTCCTCCTGAACGAAATAATTGGCTGTGTATAATTTATATCCCGTGCTTCTCGTGCGACATGCGACTCGTACAGTAGGTAAGCTTAGTATGGCCTGCAGCTAATGTATCATCTAATATTCATATGCCCAAAGCGCGGCAATTTAACGGCTCAACATCCTTGCGGGACAATCAGGTTTTGGATATAGGGGCTGTGGCAGCCTAGAGCCGTGTGGACACTCCGTCCTTTCCGTTCTCCGCGCGGATTACAGAACCCTGGCAAACTGCGGATTTTAATGTTTTAATGTGGGTTCATTGGTGAATTTGCTTTTTTGATATCAGGCCCGCCAAGTCTGGATGTACAAGGTAGGTGTACTCCGTCCTCCGTAATGATAACGGCCTTTCACCTACACTTGCGAGCACCTACCTCCTCGCCCCCTAGCCATCTAATTAAACATGCACGCACGCTCTGAGCAAGATCCATAAAACTATGTCACATGAATAGGATTCGCAACATGTTTCTATCTATCTGCCACCCCTTGCACGGGCAGACGTCGGCTGTGCCGGCGGAGAATCAAAACAGAACCTTGAGCCCTATTTTAGGGTTTGTTAACTATTGGTACTCTAGGCTCCGTTGCACTAGCGGTCGGGGAGATCCTCGAGGGTAATTCGTACGTGTATTACTGATATTGGGCTTGTGTATTGAGCCGTTGAAGTTTTCATTGTGGGTGCTGATCATTTAGGGTTTGGATGGCTGCCCTTACCCTGTGCCCTATAACGTATGTACTCTGTAAGCGCCTATAGGTCTAGGCTTGGGCTAGGTGTTGGTTGGTACTTTTGTCGTTGCGCCGTGGGATGTGTGATAGGGCAGAGGGCTTTCGTTAGGTTGTTTTGTGGTGGTTATCTTGCGCCTTTTTTCCCTACTTTTGCGCATACTTCAACTTGGTGTGTTATCTCCGAGTGGCTTGGGCCAGCCCCTATTTTGGCCATTCCTTGGTGGTGTAGAACGTATATTATGTTGTATGTTTCGTACAACGTATTACGAAGGACTTTTGTTCAGGTTGAGCCGATGATTAGGAATTGCTTGTGAACAATGGGCAAACGTCGAACCCATTGATCAATGGGTTCATTCCATGGATAAGATATTGACATGGTCTATATTTGGGTGTTTATCATGATTCCTTTTAGGTATATACGCATGAAATTCTATTTAAGCCCCTAACAAACTCAGAAGAAAAGAAAAGCCACTATGTACAACGTAGATGGTATTGGCTGAAGGCAATACTGCTGCATATAGAATGAATGGTATCATGATTGTCAAAACCGAACACGCGAGTCGCTGATTCTCGAACAAAGAAAAATCCAATGAGTCCTCCCACCAGAATGCTGTATAGCTGGAAACCACAAGCATATAGCCAGGGCGAAGATTAAAAAAAAAGATATAAACCGAACCGTCTATGCAACCATGTACTCGCCGTCACCTCGCTTGGCCTGCATAACTCGGGACCAACGGAAGGCCTTTGATGAAGCTGGTGCCCTGCCACCAGCCAGTGGCGGTGGGGGACCGAACCCGCTAGGATAAATTGGGAATGAAGATTCATCAGAATACTCAGCCCAGATCCGTTCCAGAAGCTCTAGACAGGAAAGGTTGTTGATAAAGCCAGAGTCCTTGGAGATATCCTTGCAGCGATTGCGGATTATCGAACGGTGATCGTCCTGGACACACTCCGAGCCGACAATGAACAGTGGCCAGAGAAGATATACGTCTGATTGCACGGTAATTATACAGTGCATAGCGAGTTGGACAAGGTGTTGAATACGGCCATGACACGATGGAAGGGTCGGCTCAGCCAGACGTTCGCAGTATAGAAGAGCAGCATGGCGGAAACACTCCGAGATCTGGTAGACATCCTGGAGATTCTCGGGTGCCACTTGGTATGGCGATGAGCAAGTCTGTGGCGTCACATAGGTAGTAGAGCTCCAGGTCATTGTAGGTGCAGACAAGGGCGGAGAGGGGAAAGCAGCCTGAGCAGGTGGGTCGAATCGCCAGGATTCGAGTCGCTGCCTGAGCGAATACCACTCTGTCCAGAATTCTGGAGACGAGGGACGATGGGACGATTCACTGCTTTGCGGTGGCGTGGGAAGGGAAAATCCGTATTCCGGTGAGGAGCTCATTTCTGGATTGGGCAGAACTGTTTCCCATCCCGGGAACAGCATATTCGGAGGGAGGGAGGCGGTGGAGACAGCAGCGTCACTTGGGCGCGACAGGTTGGGCTCTTGATCCTGACTGAGAAGATTCAAGCGTCCCAGCTGAGAAATCAGCTTGAACAGACGACCATCACAGCCGGCCAGGTTCTCCAGACCCCATTCTCCATCAGTTATAGAGCTGATCTCCAAACATGTTCCGCGAAGCTGCACATCACGGTCATTTGTAGTTGCCGTCAATGTATCGAACCACGAGAACATGCGGATGAACCATTTGAGGTCATCCGTTACTACACGGGAATGGCGCATTCGGATCGCCAGTAGTCTTGATACTCCAGCAAATTGCGAACGGAATTCGGCAACGCCAGTATCACAGCCGTGGAAAAGACAGAGCATTAACAAAGTTGCGAGTACGGAGTCTGACATTCTGCGACGAGGGTCGGCCAAATCAGCATTTAAAGCCTTGACGGCCATCCCTCGATGGTGATTCTCTTCTCTGATATACCCTTCCACCATTGAGATGCCATATCGATCTTGGAAATCTTCATCGGTGAGGGCGCGGTGAGCCATTGATGACATGCGTGCCGGCAGAGTTCGTTCCGTGGAAAGGTGATTGTGCTGTCGCCTCTGGCGCAAGTTGCTCGTAGCCAATGTTGCAATCGCTTCCTGCAGCGCCTCGCTCTCCATCGCCAAGCGTATAATGTGAGTTCGGAACGGATTTGTCGGTGTATCGAAGGCAACAATCATGGGGGCAATAACTTCGGCGTAGTAGCTTATGAGATATCGAATACGCGGGGTCCGACCCACAGATCGTGCCAAGAGGAGCTGACAGAGTGATGGAGAATGGGCGGCGTTCCAAAGCACATGATAATTAGGATCGTGTTTGACATCCTCTTCATCCGCGTCTTGTGACCCTGGGGGAGTAACAGCCTGGGATGAAAATGGAACTGTAGTCGGCCAAACCAGGGAGCCAGAATTAGCCGTCGGACTTTGAATGGGAGCATATAGCAATGGCGTCTTCGGGGTCAAATTTTGGCTCGTATTGTTGGGAATCATGGGCCGACTAGGTAACGGAAGCCCTGAAATCGCAGGTGGGGCAGCAAGCGTATTCGACCACGATTGTGGATCTGGCATATCCATTGTCCAAGCCATGTTTGAAGCCATGTTGAAGGGAGCCGGCATCACGGGTGGACTACCTTCCAGTTTCACACTCGGCGTCCCACCACCAAACGATGCCATTGCAGGCCCGGTGGACGGAGGCATAGGGGCCGAGGCATTATCAGGCACCCGTGAAGAAGACGGGCTGCTACTGCTTGAGGCCTTCGATTGTGATTTCGCAGAACTTCCCAATGGCTTTCCTTCCGATTCCATCACCGGCAGCTTCTGGCCCCGGAGTTTCCCTCGACTTGCGACTCCCACACCCCATGTCAACGTCGTCTTGTATCCGGAACATTCGCGGCCGAGGTCGAGGCACTGGGAGCAATAGGGTCGGCGCCGGTCACACCGTGCTCCTCGCTTGGCGCAAGCAAAGCAGTCGTCGGGGGCTCCGCTGACCACGGTTCTCTTGCGGCGTTTTCGGACCGGAGCATTTGGGTCGGTCTTGCGGGATTTTCCCTTGGGCGCGGGGTCTTGCGCCGGACGATCTGCATTATCGGAGGCCATCTTGGATGGGCGTGGGCAATGCCCGCACGGAGTCCATCCGTTTAGACCCTAGAAGACCTGTTCGATTGGACTAATGGGTGTTCGCCTGGGGGGAGGGGGGGCGCACACTTGGGGGGTGGAAGATTTGTAATTGGGGGCGAAAATATTGAATGCCACGAAAACGGCGAATTCCAGCAGGGTACTTAAATAAAAAAAAACCCCCCAAGAAACTCTCTGAGTTCTACAGACTGAAAAAGAAGGAATAATATGATGGAGAAGAGTTGGGGGGTGGATATGCGATCTCCCCCGGTGGAGGCTGATCCGCGCTTTAGGAAGGACTAGGTGAATTGGCGCCTTTTCGAAAAGGCAAATGGTTCCACGATGACCTAGGAATCATTAATATCGAAAATAGAATAACTATCGTGTCTCACATGTGTTCGGCTTCGATCTTATTCCATAATTTTTGCCTAGCCTTATAACTTATGCTAGTTAGCCTCGGCTTTATACGGAATAATCGGTGCATTTCGTAGATCCCCTTATGCCCGAGATTGAATCCGTCGATCCTTCAATCCGTCAATCCGTCAAATCCAGTTATTCTCGATGAAACAATATTTTCAGGTGCTGGTCCACGTGGATGTCATGTTGTAGGCTCTGCTTATTGCGTAGAGTTGCCAAGCCCCCAGTGGGCTAATCCTCTTTCCGCCCGGACTCCCAACGAGGCGCCACAACTCGACCCCGGCCATCGTGTTCTGGCTCTGTGAATTGAGTATACAACACATATACACCATTTTTATCTTCCTTGACCTGGTGAATAAAGATCGGCGTGGCCGTGCGCCGCACTCTAATTGGATCAAAGCGCAGTTACCCCAACTATCTAGCAATAATGGGTGCTTTGCGACCTGGGAGAGCCAAAGCTCTCATACTAGCGATGCTCGCTTTGATTCTAGTGTGCACCGTCTACTTTTACCGGACTCCGACCACCGCATCCTCCACCGTCCCCTTAGTCTCAAACACAGCATTCGAGGTTCCCCTCACGGAACGCCAAAAGGACTTCTGGAAAGTCCTGCGACCCATAATTGAACGCCACAAACCGAATTGCCCTTCCCCGGAAAAGCGCGGCGATGTCGCAGCTCAGCACTTTGACCCCGCAAAAGAACTACCGCGACCCGACCTGACGGGTCTAAGCGAGGAAAATGTACGCAAAATGGAAGAAGCCCACGCGGCCTTCATCGAGGATATCAAGAAGTCGGACAAGGAGTTGAAGCCGATTCATACCCCAGGCAAGCGAGGACTTGTATCGACAGCTGGATCTACGTACCTCCCTGTTTTTGTCTCATCGCTGCGCATGCTCCGCCGCGCGGGGTCAACGTTGCCGGTTGAACTCTACATGAAGGATGCCACAGAACACGAGAAACATGTTTGCAATGAGGTGCTTCCCAAACTCGATGCGCGATGCTTGGTGTTGGCGGATGTGGTGGGTAAAAACGTCATTGAACACTATCAACTCAAGATCTTTGCAGTTCTTTTCTCCTCCTTTGAAGAGATTGTCTGGATGGATGCCGACTGCTTCCCTCTCGGCAAACCCGAGGAACTGCTCGACTCGGAGCCATTCAAAACCAACGGTCTTGTTACATGGCCCGACTTCTGGTCTTCCTCCGCATCTCCGTTGTACTACAAGATTTCACGCCAACAGGCACCATCCATGGCTGCCCGACAATCGTCAGAAACCGGGGCATTCTTAGTCTCTAAGAAAACCCATTCCTTAGCTCTCTTACTGGCAGCGTATTATAACTTTTACGGTCCTTCGCATTATTTCCGCTTGTTAACTCAAGGAGGACCTGGCGAGGGAGACAAGGAAACCTTTATCCAAGCTGCCTCGGCTGTAGGCGCACCTTTCTACACTGTCAGTGAGAGGGTGCAAGCCATCGGACACGCGACTGCGGATGGGCTGTCTGGATCGGCTATGGCACAGGCAGATCCACGCGAGGACTTTGCCTTGATCCAGCAGAATAAGTGGCGTGTAAAAGACGACACCATTGCCCCCGCGCCGCACATCTTTTTCATCCACGCAAACTATCCCAAGTTCAACCCCGGTGACCGGATCTTTGGCATGGGGTGGGAAACCACACCTACCTTGAAGAAGGACGGCTCAGATGGACGTGCCTGGATGGCACCCCCAGAGACCATTAAGCGATTTGGATACGATGTCGAAAAGGCTTACTGGGAGGAGATCAAATGGGTGAGTTGCGAGCTCGAAACGGCGTTCAAAACGTGGGAGAACAAAGTGGGCCTATGCAAGAGAGTTGAGGAATACTGGAGCCATGTCTTTGCTGAACCGCATGACGATGACCCCAAGTTTACTCTAGACGGCTGATCTCAGGTCTCGCTGGCACGTTTTGTGCTTTGAGCTGCTTCTCGGCTTGCCCAGCCTCCCCTCCCCTCCCATATGCTCCCCGAACAGGATTCCGGTGTTTGGCTGAACTCCAAATGCACACCGGGGATATGCCTCGCATTGCCTCGGTATCTGTGGCGATAAGCACTGTCTTGGTTGGCAGTGCGGGTCTTCGATCACCCAAGCCATTTTCTTCTGGCTAAATAAGCCAGTCAGCCTATTGGAACGGTTGTAGGTATCTGATGCCTGTTGCTTTGGCTTTTTATAGACTGTACAATAGCTCGGCCCTTGAAATCTCGGGTCTCGTATATGTCACAATTGTGTTTATGAAGCGATCTCATGACATATGCCATATTTGTTTCCTATATTTTACAATGACATAGTTGGATTTGCACTGCATTTTACCGCTTCATGTAGACTGCTACTATACCGGTTCTCGCTTCTACATGAAGAAGTGTAAAGTATATACATCACTACTTTCTGTGTCCTTGGTGAAACATTTGACCTACACAGAGCATTCCGAGCGATACATGAAGTCACAATTCAGTATTATGGGCACCTAGGTGCATCGCTACTTCCAAGGTTAGTATTGCTTCAAGATTTGTAAGTTACTGTATACAAACTACACATTTGCAGCACCCATCTGTCTTATCTTCAATGTAGGTATGCATTTAGTGGCCTGCTACTCATTCAAGAGAAAGTCAGACTAGATATAATTATTATCATACATCATGTTCCACAACCGACCCCTCCATCCATGGCTGATGAATATTCCATTCCAATCAGAAGACACGAGGGGGGTATTTGTATCACGAAACAGCGTTAATAAATTCAGTGCTTGATACCCTTATCCTGCAGACGCTGCTCATCTTCAGCCTTGAGGTCAGCATCAATCTTAGCACCTTTAGATGGAGCATTGCCATGCACCGTAGCCTATACCGAACGCAACATTAGCGAGTGTGTCTTGATCAAGGCTTTTAGGTGAGCCGTTGTTATATACAACTTACAGGCTTAGTAGGATCTTGCTTGCTCAACTCGGCCTCAGCATCATACTCATTGCGGTGCTTAGAGGTGTCAGGCTTGTTGTCCTGGGAGGCAAGCTTGTTGGCAATGGAGCGGCCGTCCTTGGAATCAAGGTTCTTGTGGCTATGGGGCATGCCCTCAGCGTAACGGGCACGTTCTTGAAGCTCGGAGACAGGGACGTTGCGCTGGTCGCCGGCCTCGTAGATACTGGGGTTTCCGACGCTGGAATGACCCGAGCCTGACAAGTTCGATGGCCCGTTGTGTAGACTTCTACCTGTCAAGTTTGACATGTTGTGTAGATCTAAAGTAGATTGGGGGGGTTGCTAAGAGATTGTATGGGGAGTAGTTTGCTGGAATGAAAGAGGAGCTTGGTTTCTTTTTACCATTGGAAGAGCTCGATCTTATACTTGCCTCAGGGTTGTCTGCTGTGATGTCATGCTGGAGTCACTGAAATCACAGTGGGGCGTAGTCCGGTTTGGGGGCAAAGACAACAGATCCTTGTTTCTGATCGCATGTGCTCTGGGCCCTTCTTTAGGATTCTGATTTGAAAAACCCCTTTGCAATCCAGGAGCATTGCTGACATTGTTGATGCTTTGCCAAGGCTTTAAGAGTTTCGGTTGTGAAGGTCCGCCCCACTTTATACTTGTTCACGTATAACATAGAACGCAGTAGCTTCCAGAGTTGCTATAGTACTTATTGTGTAAATAAGTCATTTTAGTAATTCGTTAGTACATATGTATGATTTATTTAGCAGATATCTTTGTACGTATTGACTTCATGGATTATATTTTCGTGCGTGGCATGTAGTCCATTCCGCAAGCGGCTTATGTATCTCTGTGGTGTAGGAACGCTCGTAAATCTAGGTTATATATATATATATATATATATATTTGATATACCTCCTTAAATTTGAGCTGGTTACATCCCTAGAAAGAAAAGAAAAGAATCGAAGTTTTATACTAGGATATCATGCAAAATGTCTTAAACCTTCACCGACCCACTTCAGTCGTGGGGGTGCACTGCGATTGAAGGAGAGATCGCTAACTTTTACGATGTATTGAACGCTGTATCGAACGCTGTAATTGTGCGATATACACCATGTTCTCTCGATTACCAATACGAGCCAGCAAGCTACAACTGCAGCCCAAAGTCATTTCAATTGCTCTCCCATACCAACCACCAAGAACAACCATGAGTTTTTCCACCGCAACAACAGGAGTGCAGCCCCGATATCGCCAACTCTTCACCGAATTGGAAAACCGCTTCAAAACCACCAATCTGGGTAGCGATAAATGGTATATCCTAGCCATTTCTACACTAGCTGCCGGCCCAGACCCAGAGCGAGCAGACCAGCTCTACCTCCACCTCACTCAACAAGCAGACTATGCGACCTCGGCAGCCCGGCAAGTCCTGATCCGCCGGCTGCGCGAGGCGCTCGTCAAATCTGTGCCTATAGTCGGAGTATGCAAGCCAATTGAGGCAATTCTGGCTATTAGTGAGGTCGAACGGGACGAGGACAAGGATTTCACCTTCACCCGTAAGGGGTGGCAATGCGATGAGGCAAACCACGAGCGCGGCACTGGGTGGCTGCAAAAGCTATACTCGCGTAACACAACAGACACCCTGGATTTGTTCAGTGCGCACAAGGACTTCTCTTGGCTTTCCAAAGAGATCACTTACGGACTGTTTTTGTCGGATCGTCAGGTCTTGGATGACCTTGATACACAGCTTGTTGTGCTGCCTGGTATCATGAGTCAGAATTTGCCCAAGGAGACACATTGGCATATTCGGGGTACGAGGCGGATTGGTGTGCCTCAGGAGGAGGTTCAGGTGATTTGGGATTGTGTCCAGCTTGTCGCTCAGTTCTTTGATGTTAAGCTTCATAAAGTACCGACCGTTGAAGCAGTTGAGTATGATGTCTAGGCTTGGGGGCTTGGCTTAAAAAGTGATTTTCTGCGTTTGCTATGTAATTTACATAGTATATGAATGGATATTGCTATGGAGCTTCAACAGCTCTAATATTCCAGATTTTGGTTGTGTCTTTTCATCTATATATATCTCATGGTGTAAGTGTATCAGCCATTACACCCTTAGACAGCTTGTCAATGGTACATATATATATATATTAATAAGTATTCTTCTAATATTTTCAAGCCTCCTGAATACATCTGTAATATACAGAGTTTACCATAGGACACCCGATTAATTCATGAATCTGGGACCTGAGAAGTCAACAATGACCTACGTATATACCTATACGTACCGGATTTTCCCTGGCGGGTGGGGCTTTCCTATTTGAGCTGCCGCCGCTTTTATGAGGGTGCTCAGGCTCAGGCTCACTGAGTAGATGTCAGCACGGGCTCAGATCAGTGATCATGCTCAGATCAGTCACGTGTATAATCACTGATGCTCAGTGAGTGATTATTGGATGCTCTCTGATTACTCAGTGATGCTCAGTGTCCAATCAGTGAGCAACACTGACGCACTCAGCCCGCCGCAGACTATACCTAGAAAGGATTAGCCCCTACATAGGGCCATTTATACTGTGATAGTTAGTTCGTTGATAGTATTGCTGCTGCCCTCATTTATTTTAAGCACTATATCTCACCAAGAAAATACGTCATGACCAAGGGGCGTAGGATAGAGCGGAGAACTCCGTCCGTTTCAGGGTGTTATATCCTTTTGTCTTCTATGAAGCGACATATCTGTCTGCATTCACACCATATACAAGGAATGTGTTTAGACTCGACAATTTGTGTTTCCGGACGAACAAATGAGCATTATGTAGAAGGCCAGAGTCTAGTCGAAATTCTTCAAGCCAATTCCTTGGAGAAAGCAAAGCTGGCATCTTTGGCTCCCAAGCACGGAACACCAAGAGATCAATAACTGATAATGGATAGGGGAGAAGTCTGTCTTAGTATCTACATGGATATATTCATACTGTAAACGGCGGACCTGTGAATTACTACATCGGGTTAGTTTTGCCTTTTTGGGTTTAGCGCCCCAATACGCTGTCAACCAACCTTCAATGCCGACATAAAAGACCCGTCTTGGCGTCCTGTTCTCTTCTGCACCTTCGGCACAACAGGACGCTAACCCCACGCGTCCGCCACTCGAACCCAATAATCGTTCGGACAGTGGGTCAGGTGATCAGCTTATGCTCTCGCCACAGGTCGATGGCACGGGAGATTCAGTGTATACCGTCCCATTGACCATTCCGTTCAGCGTTGGGACATTGAATATTTCCCGCACAACGGAAACGAAGATGATGGCTCAGCTGTTATTGTGTCAATTGCAAAATTTACATCAGGTATGCTAGGGTCCTGATTGACGGGTCCAGGGTGCTGAGAATATGCGGGGAGAGAAGAACCTATGTGCAGGGTCCAATGCGCAGCTTCTAGAGAAGGTGGGAGAATTGCAACGTGTGTTGGCGGCGGTCTGTACGCAGACACCGATGTAGAATATGTGTGCGACTTTTCAAGAAACAGGAGTGGCATATTGATGATCTGGTCTTTAGTCTCCAGGCTTCCTCTTTATAACGTTCTTCTTCTTTTAGGCTGTAGTCATGGTCTCAATCGTTGGCTATCTGCCCCGGATTCGGACGCCTTTTGGCCACCTGCGCAAACCCGTTTCATTTCATTCCTGACAAAGCCGCGTTCAATCCTGGACACACTCCAGTTAGCCAAGACTAGCGTGGGAAAAGAGGGACTCGGCACAACGAAAGTGCGTTGGCGAGGGCTATCTCGTGTTCTGGCTGGGTCTAGCACCGCTCGCGTTGGCTGTGACTTGGCTGTGACTACTCATATGATGAAGACGCCGAGATCGAACCCCCATTTAGACTGTCTGCTTCTGCTCATTGAATAATCCAGACTCAGCCGCAATGGCGGCCTCACTGCGCAAGCTCATGGGACCAAGGCATTTTGGGGCGAGGAACAACGGGAGATGAACTCAAGTAAGCTCCATGTGGCCTTGGAACTACGCGAGAGACACCTACGGCAGCGATGGAGGTGTCGAATCGAATTGGGTGGCTATACTTTCCACTGCAAGCAAAGCTAGCTAGGTAGAGCAATGATGACAGGTATATATCTCTTCAACCTCCTACTCCCACTTTCTCCTTCTTTCTCCACTATATCCATGGACAGCTCGTCCTTCTAGTATAACAGCGACATAAAACTGGGAACAGTAACAGGAAGTATGACTTTCTGAAGCAGCTGACCGGCTCTTCCTCTCGGACAACGTTAGCGTGAAGATCTCCGCAAATATTTCTTCCAGTTGCTCCCTTATGATTCCTTAGAGGGAGTTGCATATCTTGGCGGCAAGTCAACGATGAGATCCAAAGGGTTTTCGTAACTACCGGCCATCAACCCTAGCAGAGAAGCGGTCTTTATTCGATTGTAATACCATGCACGGATAGATTTGTAATCAAGTTTGAAGGACTCCCGGATTTGGGATTTCTGCTCAGGGTCGAGTGCAAACCCCCGGGCTCTCTCGCAACAAGAACATTCCACGGTACAATGACCAACTGCAAACTTCCGTTCTGACTGGCGATGAGAACAGCATCCACAGTCTCTGCCACAACAGCCTCCTCTCCCTATGCAATCTTCCACAAGTACTTGATGCATGTACCATTTTGGCTGTGAACGCCAGAAATCGATACCTCTGGTCAGCGGGCCGTCGTCATACGAAGACCTAATCTCCCACCAACGTCGTTCTAAGGTCCAATATTCCGTCGAAAGTGTCGACAATTCCTCCTGTAAGTCCTGAAGAACAGTCACGTATGTGTCTTCCTTAGAGAGATGCCCTATTTTCTCTTTCAAGGCTATCTCGCGTTGAGTATTCTCCCGAAGTGCAACTTCTGTCTGCAATAGCCCCCTTAGGTTAATGGGGCACATGGGTGGATTATCTTCGTCGGTGAAGGTAGCGTATCGGTATCTTTGAAGAAGACATATATCTCCAGAGCTTTCTAGATCAAGCTCTTCGTCGGATTTGTCACCCCACATGTAGTAGCGCATCTTGAAATATCGTTTTACTCAAGAATGTTAGGATGTTGGGTCTGCTAAAGGACCTTCGGATTGGAGGTTGATGTGAAATCGAATAGATTACCTGTTGAGTCCTAATTGCAGTGGAGACATTTCCAGGGATATCGGCTAAAAGTCAAATCGCCGGGCCTAAGAAAGGAACCGGCCGTGGGCTAGTATTATCATGAGAGCAATCGTCAGGATGACGGGTATATAAAATTGAAGCCAATGGTGAGCAGAACATACATAGGTTTCTGCAACTCTCTAAGACGGAAATTTGAGTGACACACACGTAATAACGAACCTATCTATCTATCAGAAGTGGCGGCAAACAGACACATCAGAACGCATGATGTGAATACTGATGTCTTTTCTTTCTCCTTCATGAAAGGAGAGAGGGCACTGCCATGCTACGGGAACTAAGCAAAACGTGACATTATCCAACATCGTCAAAGACGAACCCTACCTAGGTAGTGAGGTGCCTACATAGCAGGACATCCTCTAGTCCGGATTACGGCTACACCACGGTTTTACTTCCTCGAGGGTTGTATACTTTACTAGACCGAAGATTACTCTATAACATAAACGGGTAGCTACTATCAATCCCCAAAATATAACGTGTTTACCAGTACGGTTAACAGTGGTTTATGTGACTCTTATCACAATTGGTCTCACTATGGTACAAAGGTAACCTGGACTAGTGGACTTAACGCTATATACAAGTAAGGGTAAGAATGAAAGAAAGACTATAGAAGTCAAAATAAAAGTAAGAGAAAGGTGAATAAAAAGTATAAAAAAGTAATAAAAAAGTGAATGAAAAAGTGAAAGAAAAGTAAAGAAACACTGAAAAAACTTGGCTTTCGGCATTGACGGCTCATCGAACTCTAGATCCAATGTTAGTCGTTTCCATTGCCAGGCAATTTCAGATAGAGGATTTCGCCGTGTTCAGACCTTGGTATGTATGTTTTATAAAATGCAAGTAAATGGCTTTTATATCTGTTTCATGTTAATGCTTAAGTGTACTCCTTACTTACAATTCAGGCCAGCCTTCCTCCATCGGAGTCATCCGGTTAAACCGGCGATTGCGGCAATCTTCGCAGCCGCAGGTTACAGAGTGGCCGAGAGTTATGGCTGGCAGCTCGTTAATGCGCCGGCGGCGATGTCGGAGGTGGCTAGAGGTAGATACAGACGCCTGAGGGCGGATGGGTGGCACTGGGGGTATGTCGGCCACGACAACGATGTCGGAGCACTCTGGTACTGGTCGGGCTGGGGGGCGCGGGCCAAGCCACCTATGGACAATCAATCAGTAATTATGCACATGAAGCTTGAAACAGCCATCCCCAGTGTGACAGCGCACATAGGCTTTCCGTGTACTTTACCCGAAAGCCCAAGCCCGGGCGATTTCTGCAATAGTCATTGTCATGTTGCAACAGAACAAGAAGACCAAACAAAAAACTGCTTGTAATATCCTGGCCTTCCAACTGGGGGCCAAAAAAACTTCGTGCAAGAACTCGACAACAGACTTTGGTGGTTCTGGGGCTGGCATTTTGAAGAATGTTGGTGGTTTACAAAGTCTACTATTCTGCGCATCTAAGATCTGGTCTTGTCTTTTCTAATGGCGATTCTAGGAAAGAGCCAATAGAGAAAGTCTTCCAAGTAAATTGCGGTTGACAGGGAAGGAGCGTCTCGATAAATCTGACGATATGCAGTGTTTGTAGCTCTTCTCTGGGACATGTCCTACCTACTGTTTGAACTCAAGTTTTCTGACCGTGGCCTGCACGCTCTCTGGGTATACGACCCAGTAGTATGGATTTCAAAAAGGGCAACGTGCTGGCCCAGACAACCTCGCGTCCCGGCCCCGAACTAGTACAATCAGACATTGAACGTACCCGGCAAGTCGGCCAAACGTGACTCACACTAAGCAGACTGGCTTCAAGCTTTCTGGTATGCGACGGTTCGCCTTCCAACAAGCGACTGGGACGCCACTGATCCGCATCAACACCCCATGTCGGCTTATAGCGGTTAGTAATATATGGACTCATGCCAACCACGGTGCCTCCAGGGTAAAAGTGACCACAGATTGTGGCTCCCTCCGCCGGAACTACTCGTTCAAGAGGCATAGCAAATGGAGCGTCAAGCCGGAGTGACTCTTTAATGCAGGCGTCGAGGAAGGGGAGGTTCTGCAGCTCATGCCATTGCGGGAAAGGTAGAGTGAGCCCGGTGGCAGTGCGTTGCTTATCTCGCAGCTCGGCCCGTACCGTTTCCAGTGCGTCAGGGTGACCACAGATCGAAGCATGGAAGCCGTGGAGTCGGCCCCTCCAAGAATATTGTCAAAAGTCCAGGTTGACACAAATCGAAGTGGCACATTATCCTTTCTCTCCTGGGCATTGTGGTAATACCCGAGGAAGTCACAGTCGGCAATGGGTCCGTCGACGTTTGCATTGGAGGGCGATTTGGGACTTTTCCGATGTTCTTCCTGACGCTCTGAAATACTCGCCAAGACGTAGTCCAGCAGAGGGCAATGGCTTCGCGTTTGAAAAGATTTGCTACCCAGTTCTTATGCAAGAGCCAATCGAGCCATGGTATCTGCGTCATCTGCAAATAGTTGAGTCTTGCTCTCTGTCAAAGTCCTTCGTCATGTATAACTTACGGGTCCAATAATCAGGTTTGCCCTGTTCACGTCGTCCATGATGCCGTGTAAGTCTCTCCCATGCTGAACGTAGCCATATGGCCGGGAGAATGTCATCAAGCCCATTGTATCGTAGGATAGAGATTTCATCCACTGCGTCACATCTAACTGTGCTCCGGTGGGCACAAACCGGCGATCAAGCTCGTCAAAGAACATTTGTGAAGCACTATCCATTCTTGGCTCAAAGGAGGATACAGCGTACGAGAGCGAATAATACATAGAGATGTGCTGCTTCGTCTCTCGATGTTTCTATCGCTTAATTCTACGAATAAGATATTATATAATCTTATTATTATCTAGTTTTATAAACTCTTCTAATAGCTAGTTTTAGGATATATAAGTAGTATTAAGATTATAGTTATTATTCTTATTAATAGCTACTCTAGAAGTCTCTACTGTCCAAAGCCCGATTAGGGGATCGCCGGACTGGTAAGCGAAGTATTCCGAGGGGTATTCCTAGGAATATAGGCTGAAATAGTAAAATGGCGGGTCAGTTGAATAGCCCCACTGTGAGATTTTTTACTTTGATAGGATCGAGACCGCTAGGACGAACGGTCACGTTGATTGCGCCCGTCCTTTTTTGATGGGCATGGGAATGGTTGCACGTGATGGGATTAGCGTGTCGCATTTTATTGATGTAGCTTGCTCATGCCGCTTAACCCTATACTCAGCGAGCACTCAGTGAGCAAATCAGAGTGCTCAGATGATGATCAGTGAGTGGATCAGGGTGCTCAGGGATGATCAGGTTGATTATGTAATGGCACGTGATCAAGTCAGAATACTCAGGGGCGTGCTCAGTTTTACTCAGTGATCGAAAAGTGGCAAGAGGTGAGCACTAAAACGGAAAGGGAAAGGTTTTGAGTGCCAGTCATTATCCGGTACATATGTGATAACAACCGATAAGAAAAAAAAGTTCGAAAGCGGCCAAGGGCGGGGCCAAGATCAACTTTTGAACTTCTAATTTTACTCAATTCCTAGACAAGACATACCTCAGTTAGCACAATATGGTCAAGCGGAAAGACCTCGGTGATGTCACCATGGGCGGCACCAAGCCAGAGGAGTCCGACTCCGACGAGGTTAGACTTGCACCCCGGACTGTGTGCCGTCTGATTGCTAACAATGGTGACGATTGCAGGACATGGACATGGTCAATGTAGAATTTGAATGGTTCGACCCTCAGCCTATCGATTTCCACGGCTTGAAGAACCTTTTGCGCCAACTATTCGACAACGATGCTCAGATCTTCGACATGTCCGCGCTGGCTGATTTGATTCTCTCCCAGCCAACACTGGGGTCGACAGTGAAGGTTGATGGACATGAATCGGACCCCTATGCGTTCTTGACAATCCTCAATCTGCAGGAGCATAAGGTTCGTGATTTCCGGATCTTCATACTCTTCATTGGACTAACAATCTCCTCCCAGGATAAACCCGTCGTCAAGGATCTAATCAATTACCTCAAGACCAAATCTGCCTCCAACCCGTCCCTCTCCGCCGCCGCTCAGCTCCTTTCCCAAACCCAGATTCCTCCCATCGGTCTCATTCTGACCGAGCGACTGATCAACATGCCGTCCGAGATTGTCCCTCCCATGTACAACATGCTCCAGGAAGAGATTGCATGGGCTATTGAGGACAAGGAGCCCTACTCCTTCTCGCACTACCTGGTCCTCTCAAAGAACTATGAGGAAGTCGAGTCGAAGCTCGACCAGGAAGAGTCGCGGCCGCAGAAGAAAAAGAAGAAGGGAGGTGAGCAGTCCGAGCGCTTCTTCTTCCACCCTGAAGATGAGGTTATCGAACGCCATGCGCTGTGTGCTGGCTCTATTGATTATACCCATAAGTCCGACGAAGGTCACTCAGACTCGAAGCGTGCGTTCCAGGAGCTAGGTATCCGGACGAAAGGCAGCTTGATTCTGATCGAGGCGGCTAAGTTCGAGCCTATGGTTAAGGCTCTTACGCAATATATGTCGTAGTCAATGTTAAGACTTTGTAGCCTGATGCATTTCATGTCCAGTTTACGACAAAATCTATTCAATTCTAGCTTGAGTTGCTTTTGGCTTCTGTATATCCCTGGGACATTTGCGTCGGCCACATAATTCACATAGTTCTCACAACCGTTGATATGGAATGTATTGATCATATAATAACCTTACCTATGTTAAGATGTTTATTCCCATTGTGTACCCTTGAGTCTCTGCATGAGGTACTCCACCTCGACAATTTTGGTCAATGGGATGACACATTCCTATTCAAGTAGCACAAGTCAGTGATCATACTCCCAAAAGCAAAACTCCAAATCTCTCCTCTCACCTTGTACATAGCAACGACAGCATCAATGTTAATCTTAGGACCATTCTCATCAGGGAAAGCAGGATCAGTGCCATAAGTCTTTGCCTTGAGGCCCAAACGTTCGAGAACCTTCAGCTCAACCGCAGAGTTGGTAATGGCAGCATCGATCCCCGCGCGATCCCCAGCCTTAATCAAACGCACAAAAGTCTCAGGATCTTTCTGGAACTTCGACTCAGCAACGAACTTTCCGAAATGAATGCGGCGCGACAGCGCCTGCAAACAAGCAACATCGCAAGTCGCCGCGGAGCCGTAGTTCTCCTGTGTCTCACCACGGTCCTCCCGTCCAAACCTGGGGCACACTGCCGGTAGGACCTCGCTGATGTACCGTTCCTTGATCACGTCGTTGACGCAGACATCATTTTCATGCAGGATGCGCGGGTATTCCAGTGGCTGCAGGATGGGCTCTTCGAGCACATCAGGGAAGAAGGGGTATTCATCGGGCGATTGGTAGCGGCGTACTCGGGACTGTATGCGCTCTTGTTCGCGGAGCAGGTAGTCTAGCAGACTGAGATCACTGTTGGGGATCTTAACGCCGCCGGGGACGTAGACGGTCTTGTTAAGTGGGAATTGAACACGTTCGATCAGATGGAAGGTAATTGTGTCTTCCAGTCGACTAAGGGCCTGGAATGTCAGCTATCAGTTCTCATTTTTCGGGTGGAATGTGGTGTTTCAAGGTATACTGCGTATTGAAGGTTATGGCGGGGGCGGGGGAAAGAGTTCGGAAGTCTTTTAGTAGGAGAAAAAGTGAGAGCTCACATCAATTGGAAACGAATATTAGCAAGGTCCAATGCCTTGAGGGCATCAGAGAGGTCAATGGCGGTATCCATGGCTGAATATGCGGTGATGTGTAGATGGAGAGAATCTGTGGGACTGCGGTTGTTTCCGGGTACCTCAAGTCCACTCCGCTTGTCTTCCCATTTATATATCTTAGAAGAGAGGGGAAAAAAAGAAATATGCTGTGTCAGAAAGTCTACATTGTTCTCGTATGTAGAGTTCAACAATTACGAAAAAAAAAACCCTGGTCAATAAGCACTGGCGGCCTTCCAATGATCTAGTATATGACGATCTATCGCATTTGGTACTTTGGGCTATATGCGACCGAGGCACTTGCAGGAACACCACAATCGAGCTAAAATCAACACACAACAATCCTTGCATTTTGATTCAATATCGATTGAAACCACCCAAATTCGGACAGTCGAAAGGTAAAGGCACCTGGGCTGGTTTCAGCTTGTAAAAGTACCATACGGCAGTACCCGGGGAACGCGGTAAACCCGCGTGGGACAAGTCTCCTACTTCAACCCTACCGCAAGCTTCCAACTTTCTTCTCCTCGTATCGCATGGGTTTCGGTTGAGCCCAAGATATTCTCCGTGTCTCATGGAGAACCAGCGCCGCAATGACTCGCCGTCGGGTCTGTCAGATATCATCGAGGGCGATGGCCTTCTGGGCACCGGCTTAACGGTAGGCTTTTTCCCACCCTCCGATGGCGTCCCCCAGCAAACTGCAGGCTGACTGGATTTCATCTGCGGTGATTGCAGACTCGTCACATCGAGGCATTCGGACGAAAAGTCACAACGACTGCAGGACACCTGATGGGACCGGGCGAACAGAATACCACCCATTTGCACAATGCTATGACCGACATCCACCGCGAGCTGCGGCGACCGGCCACGCAGCGCAAGGTGTTCTCTCTAACACAAACAACACCGACCGAGTTTGTCCGCTCAAAGCTTTCCACTACCGAGATCCAGTCGCGTGCCCTTTCGTCCCTCCCGGATGATCTTCTCGCCAACATCCCTGAAGACAACAGCTCCTACTCCCTTTTCCAAGGCTTCCAGGCCTCTGTTCCCGAAGATGAGCCCGAGAAGAAGCGACACCGAAGGCGCAGCTCCAAGGGGAAGCTTCTCAAGGACGTAGAACGAGGTGGCACCTTAACTGCCGGGCCGGCTGCGTTAAAGGAACAGCGGAGATCGCTGAGTCGCAAATTGGAGTTGATGGGAATCCGGAAGAACATGTGCAGCGCGGAGATCCATGAAATCGATAATAAGGTTGCCAACTTGCACAAAATGCGCAAGATTGTTCTCGATCGACTGGCCGGCTTGGAAATGGACGAAGCGGGATTGGAGCAAGAACGTGGGTCAACATATCGACACAAGCGGAACCATGAGGAGAAAACTGATTAAGACGGAACAGTGACGGATCTCGATAATAAGTTGGAAGATTTCCCGGAAGAGGAATCACAGGACACACCAATTGCGACGCCGCGGTCAGACGGTCAGGATGGTTCTATTGCGTCGTCGGGAGATCCAGCCATGGACGCTTCCTTCATGTCAGAATCGATTTATGAGAAGATCCCCTCCCCCTCACCAAAAAGTCTACGACACCGATCTAATCGTATGGAATCCCCCGGTCTGGTACGCGAATCACAACTGACAGCAGATTTAGGGAAACGGTCGATGCCAATTCTACATGAACACTTCGCCCCGGGGTCTTTAATCAAGGAAATAGAAGCGCACACCGACGTGGTCACAGCTATTGACTTTGACTATCCATTTGGTACTATGGTCAGCGCTGCACTAGATGATACTGTGAGAGTTTGGGATATGAATGTCGGTCGATGCTCCGGTTTCTTGGAGGGACATAATGCCTCGGTTCGCTGTCTGCAGGTGGAGGATAACATCGTGGCTACGGGATCCATGGATGCCTCTGTCAAGCTTTGGGACTTGAGCCGTGCTCGGCCCGCGACCCGGGACGGGCGCCTTAACAAGCACGAGCGTGACCAAGAAGAGGGAGCTTCAGAGCACAATTTCCCGGTACCGCCGTCTTCTAACCTCGAAGACTGCAATGTATTCTCGTTAGAGGCACACGTCGACGAGGTGACAGCGCTTCATTTCAAGGGTGACACCCTCATCTCAGGTTCTGCGGACAAGACGCTCAGACAATGGGATCTAGTCAAAGGCCGCTGTGTCCAAACTCTGGACGTTTTATGGGCGACCGCACAGTCATCGTCGTCTATGATGGGTGACTCTGACTGGCGACCATCGGGTCGCATGCCCGATGCTTCGGCCGACTTTATTGGCGCCGTGCAGTGCTTTGACGCCGCGCTGGCATGCGGTACAGCAGATGGCATGGTCCGTCTCTGGGATTTGCGCAGTGGTCATGTCCACCGGAGTCTGGTAGGACACACGGGGCCGGTCACATGTCTCCAATTTGACGATGTGCATCTGGTCACGGGTAGTCTCGATCGCAGCGTTCGGGTGAGTACTGCATTTTCTTTTTCCCTTTCTCGCTTAGACACTGTTTCTAACTGTTCATAGATTTGGGATCTACGTATGGGCTCTATTTACGACGCATATGCCTATGACAAGCCAATCACCGACATGATGTTCGACGCCAAACGAATTGTAGCCGCCGCCGGAGAGGGTGTGGTCAAGGTCTACGACAAGGCCGATGGCAACCACTGGGACTGCGGTCCAGGTGTTGGGCTTGATGACGACGGGCCACTCCCTGCGACTGTTGAGCGGGTTCGTCTTAAGGACGGCTACCTTGTGGAGGGACGTAAAGATGGTACTATGGCTGCCTGGACGTGTTAGACATGTAAGATCTCTTTTTAGGAGGTGCATACTTGGGCAGGGGAGGCGGGTTCACATCTTGCTTTCACCTCAGCCTTTTTGCGACCGTTGTATAGTATTCAATCTATGTCTTAGTAGCGACCGGGCGAATCAGGAGCAGGACCACATTGGTTACTCTGTATACATGAACAAAGTCCTTCAAACAGGGAAGTAAGGAGATGAAACAAAAATAGCAAGATCGTATCAGTCCGAGGCGCAAGAGTTGACAAAGAGATCTAATCAACAAAGACTATGGTAGTGAGACTGTAGTCTATAAAGAACAGCAGAAATATAAAGAACATGAAATTCCATGCAGAGTTCGAGATGGTACATATACCCCAAAGTCGAGAGTTGAGATTCTTCAGTGATCTTCAGAATTGCGCCTCCACCCTTTTTCTCCTACTTTGCACTCACTTCACCCAACCTCCTTAGTTATCCCCCAGATTCCTGGCAACTTAGACCCTGATTTTCACTCTTCTTAAAACAAAGCGATCAGACCTCGACCTCTTTGGTGCCATCGCCCTTGGAAAATAGTAGCTGGTAGCTGCAAGTCACGTTCCCGTCGCGTCTGCGCGTCTTTCCGGGGTCGCGATCTACAGGCTTCGGGCATCTACACACGGCCTTTCGGAGTCTGCATTTTTAATCTATTCTGTGGTAAGTCTGAATTTATTATCACTTTATTTATTTATTTTTTCCCCGGCGCAATACTTGTGGCATTGGGCCTGGTCCGCCATACTTGCACATGTTCCACTCTCGTGACACCATTTCCAGTTCATGTCGCATTGCGTCTTGATACATGAATGTGTGGATGTTCTGTTTCGATCGTTGTTTGATGTCTCCAAGGGTTCAATTTACACATTGACCCTGCCCCATTGTATGGGTTTGTTTTGCTTTATCCATCCAGTCCAAAGCTGATATTTCAACTAGACACAAAACAAGAACAAAGCATTGTCTTTGGAATCCACTCTAGAGGTTAAACAGATGCCGCCTAAACGTGCTACACGCCGGGCTGGCGCGACTCCTCAACGACTACATCATGAGCCCGAATTTGAGTCCATCCTTGACCTCGTGCAAGGGCCTGTTTTGCCCAGTGTCCCAGTTCAAGCGTCATTCAACTATGGCGCTGCTACTACCACAGCATTGCCTCAGCGCATGTCGATCCGGCCCAACATTGGGATTGATCAAATGGCTGGAGCAGTTGATGCCCATCTTGAGGTTGCTCGCAGGCGAACAGCCGCCACAAAGAAGAAGCAAGGCCCCCAGGCACGCCAGTCAAAGCGTGAGCCAACACCCGACGAAGCTCAGCTTCAGCAGTCGCTGCATAATGCAGTAGACGAACACTCCGATCAAACTCCTTCGCCTCCTGTTCCACATTCGGTATCTACGGACTCTAGTCCGGAAGCTCAACCCCCATTGCAACGTCCGTTGTCAAACTCTCCGCTTTATCCATCGCCGCTTCAACGGGCGGGATCTCCTCGCATTCAGAGTCCTCTGGGTAGCAGCTCGCCATTCCGCCACAGCTCTATTGATAATGCTTCCGTAGCGTCTTGGAATCTGGAACGTGATATTAACGATGATGACCTACAAAGAACGCGACCAAGCAAACATGGACGCAATATCACCGCGCCTCCTCGACGAATTTCTGGCCTAGCTAATGTTCTCGAGGAGGATGAAGAAGAAATAGAAGAAGACGTCAAGTTTGAATCGGCAATATACCATAATTTTGAGCCCGATGTCCCTAAGGAAAGCTTTTTGCGTCGCTGGCTAGGTGCAGTGCGGCCCCGACGTCAGGAGCCCCAGCGTCACATTGAAAGCCCAAGCGAGGTACGTCGAAAAAGCTGGATGCAGACGTTTGAAGCAGCAATGGAGGGCCCTTACCGAAACTGGATTCGGGGTGCCTTCTATTTGCTTCTGTTCCTGAGCTTTATTTTCATGCCCTTGATTGCCGCGAAGCTTCGCGACTATATAGAACACGGTTCTATGGATTGGGATTCCTCTTCGAACATGAACATGTCTAAGACGGAAGTTTTCCATAGCCTTCGGAGCCAGGTATCAAAAATGGACGTTCAGATGTCATCGTTGAAGAATGAGATCAGTTCTGTTCGATCGGAGCAGTCGCTCTCCAACATCCATGATTCGATGCCTACAGATGCAAGCCTCCGCCAGAGACCCGTCCATAAGGTAAATTTCCTCTCGGTGGCGTTGGGGGCAATGATTGACCCAGCAAAAACCTCACCGACTTTGGGTCCCAAACAGAGCGCTTATTTCCGAGCACTCCTCTGGGCGAGTTCGTTTGCAACCAGGCGCGCCCTTCGAGCACCGCAATCTCCCATGTCTGCCCTTAGCGCGTGGGAAGAGGTAGGCGACTGTTGGTGCAGTGCCCCCCGCAATGGAACGACCCAACTATCTGTACTTCTCGGCCGCGATATCGTGGCAGAAGAGTTGGTAGTTGAGCACATTCCCTTGGGCGCTTCTCTCGAACCAGAGGCAGCACCTCGTACAATCGAGCTGTGGGCACGATTCAAAGTGAACCCCCACAAAACACCAGTCAAGGCTAAACCAACACCGGAGGCTAGACCTGGCCGTGGCTTCCTGAAACTCTTCGGGGATGCCACAATGTCACAAGCACCGCCGTCAACCCAGCCGCCCTCATCCCGTGAAACAGGACTTGGAGGATTTCTAATCCCTGGAATCGGTTCACTTCACGGGTTGGTGATGGATCTATTGCGCCGGAGCAACCCCTTCGACCCTCCAAGCGCTTACTCAGACGACCCAATTCTGGGTCCGAACTTTTACCGCATCGGGAAGGTCGAATATGACCTCCACAGCCCAGACTACGTGCAGGTATTCAAGCTCAACACCATCGTCGATGTGTCAACCATTCGTGTGGACAAGGTTGTCTTCCGAGTGACTTCAAATTGGGGTGCAAACCACACCTGCATCTACCGATTCAAGTTACACGGGCATCTCTAGCCCCGGCTACAGATATTCGGTCCTTGCTGAGCTTCGTTGAGCTTTGATGTGTCTCTTACACCCCTCTCATGTATTTACCTCCCAAGAAGTCAGGTTCTGGCTGGTTCTAGAATTTGGACAAAATGTGCTTTGCGATGATACCTTGCATGGCTGCGGCGGCGTTACATGGGTTTTTTTTATTTTGGCATAGTCTTTTTTTTTCGCTTCGAGATATTTATCTTTAAGAGCCATATCATATAATAGGCATTGGTTCATTTCATATTTTCTTGTCACAAACAATATTTTTGGTTGATAGATCTAATACATTGTCTAACAGATCGATTAAGAGTTGTGTTACCCTTGACATATGATTTTGGTCAACAAAAGAGGCGAAAACAACGGATGGCTCTTGCCAACTCGCGAGAGTCGCTCCTTTCTCTTTCTCCATTCATATCCGCCGAATCCTTCAGCATCATAGCTTCTATATATCTTGTAGTATATCCATGGGCGCGTGGTGCATGGTACATAACGACTCCTGAGGGCCCGGGTGTTCTGATCCTTCTAGTATAGGCCAAAACGTGTTGTCTCAGGCTGCCACGGGGAGTATTCAAATAGTTCAGGACTTTGAGTCATGTTTTACTTAATTTTTGTTGTAGGCTCTTGGATTAAGCGCTTTCTCCTGTCCGGTTATTTGTTACAACGTCATCTCCTGAAAACTGCTATCCAACCAACACCCGGAACGGGAGTAACTGAAACAGTTGGGTATAGAATGTTCACCAAGTGGATGCTAACTTGGCAAGAATATGTGATAGAGGATGTGACGCATTGATTACTGCTAGATGTTAACGGCGTGGGCCTTTGAACAGCTTCCTAATATCTAGTTCAGCTCATATCATCATGAGTAGAGGAAGCGATATCCACTTGGAATTGACTCCTGTCGGCCCGGCAGAGTTCCCTAGGAAATGGGCAGAAGAACAAAAACAACAGGCAAAAAACATTGTCGACCAGCTTTACGATAGCGGTGTATCCTTTTTCTCCAAAGAGAGGTTCCGAGCCGTCTCGCCGCAGTTAAAGCGTCAACCCGCCGCTGGAGATGGGATCTTCCTCCATGACCTCTTTGATACTGAACTCAAATGTTTCTCGAGACTGGGGGAAACAGAGAGACCGGCAGAGGAAAAGAAACTCGTGTAGTAAGTCAGGTATCCTCCTTATGCTGGATATGCACCTCATATATGAGATACGCCTACTGGTATATCTATTATGATGCGAGTTAACACCGTCTAGCTTACAATTTGGCCTATCTTACTTGAGCCAGGGAGACCTCAAGTGGTTTATCCACCGGGATTGCGAGAAACCTTCGGCTTTCGCCACTCTGCAAGTGACACTCCGAAGATATCAGGTCATTCTCAACGACGGGGTCAGGAAAACCATCCCTTATGGCGAAATCCGCGACCTTGAGACCGCGGAGAAGCTTTTCAGAGAGAAGATTCAAGCCTGGGAAGCGAGCGAGGCCTGCAAGAGACTCAAATCGGTTTTATCTTCAAACGCTAGCGGCCACAAGATCAACAAGATTTTCGGAACTGCGTGCGGTAGCCTAGCCATGGCACAAACAGATGGCAGTTTCTACCAGCACGCCTTGCTACTTACCGTGCGGGAATGGCTGAAAGGGCGAGACATAGGCAAGCAAGGCGCACACGAAAAGACCCCATGCTTCATCCAGGACCCGGGGAACACCTCTATCGACAAGCAAATTCTGCCCAAATTCGACATGACCGTGGTTGACGATGGGGACGCCTTCATCAATGTCGATGAGCAGTCAGTTTGGCTATCTATATCGCCTGATATACCTGCCAAGGAAGTCATCGCGGATGTCGCTAGACCTGCTGTGGTGATCTGGACTGAGATTGGAAGTGATAGGAGTATAGGGTGGGTGTTTTACTATGCTGTATTAATATGTCTTTTGAGTTTTGTTTTTAAAGCTGACATGCTCGCTAGGACTGCTGACCCTGACAACTCCCGCGTCAAGGATATGATGGAGGAGTACGACGGGTCTGAACTTGGAGAGAAACCCTATTTTGCAGATGCTCTGATCTATATCCGAAAGACGAAGGATGAGCCACCTTTCCAGAGGATGGTTATATCGGATGCCTATCAGGCTGCCATAAATGCCCACAAGGCCTTGAGGCTCATTTGAGGATATTTGGGAGTATCGAAACATGTCATGTCTTTCGTTCTTGAAGTGCTTTTTGCTCCACTTGACGGCTATTAGCAACAGTATGTAACGAATCCCAGCTATGGGTACAAGAATAGCTGGCTTGCAATGTCTCTTCAGTAGTCTTTCCAATAATCTTTCCAATAGTCTTTTCAATATATCATTGTTGTCCAGTAGATGTGCCCCGCACATGTGATATGTAGGCCAAGCTCACCGCTCTCATTCTAATCAGAGCTTCCACGTTCACACGTTGAATCTGACCAATTTCTGTTGGAAAATAATCTTTGAGTTGTATTCTTCACGCAGGCTCTAGGATAAAGGGGACAGGGCATATACGGCTGAACATGGGTTGTGAATCTGAATTGGCCATGACAAAGTGTAAGGAGATGGGAGTCGATGCACAAGGATCGACTGTTCCCGTACAGCCTACTTCGCAGCCCCTCATTCGCATCGAGAAATTAATCCAATATGATAATCTGATAATCTGATATGAAATGAAAAATAAAAAAAAAATGAAACAGATGTAAATTATTTCATCAATTAATCTCCTTTAACCTCCAATAAATTTCAATAAATTTCAATCTGGAGGATCACTCCACCCCCCACATATCGAAAGGCGGACACCCTCGACTCGGGACCTCATCTCTGGTCACGCGCCTTTCGTGCAGCCTATCCTCGTACCTACGCCCCCAATGGCCTCCGAGCGAGCGATCGATCGGGAAGAGCGACAGGGCCTTGTAAGTCTTATCCCCTTTTTGCTTTTTCAAAGGGGGAAACAGCCCCTTATATCTGACGTTGGACACTATGGGGGATCGGACATTGTGAACGTGTTTCGACATGGGTTCACCAGTCACCAGATCACCTGGGGCATATCCAGATCTTGACTAACGCAGCAAACAGCGTGCCATTCGCGATTTCCTCAAGGCCCGAAACTCCTACGATGTCCTTCCGCTTAGCTTCCGACTCATCATCTTCGATACCTCGCTTTCCGTCAAGGAGAGTCTGAACATTCTGATTCAAAACGGTACGTGTTTTTCGCGATTTCTTCCTCCTTTTCTACAAAATTGCCGAACTCCAGCTGACTGCGAACCCGGGAATCGGGAGGTACAGGCATCGTTTCAGCTCCGCTGTGGGACTCCAAAGCGTCCAAATTCGCAGGTCTTCTGACCACCTCCGACTACATCAATGTCATCCAATACTATTTCCAGAATCCCGCCGCGCTGGACCAGATCGATCAATTCCGTTTGGACAGTTTGCGAGGTGCGTTGGGGCTTACCCCATGTCGCCGCATTTCCTGCAGGTACGCCTAGCTAACGGGAATATACAGAAGTTGAAAAGGCGCTAGGCGTGGCGCCGCCAGAGACCGTCTCCATCGATCCAGAGCGCCCTCTCTACGATGCCTGCCGGCGCATGCTGGAATCACGCGCCCGCCGTATCCCCCTCGTCACCAGCGATAGCCAGACCGAGCGGCCCCACGTTCTTAGCGTCATTACGCAATACCGTATCTTGAAATTCGTCGCTGTCAATGTTCCCGATACGCAGCAGCTGCGGCGTCCGCTGGGAGAGCTCTTGCTTGGATCGTATGATAACGTTGCCACGGCTTCGATGGATACCCCGGTCATTGATGTCATCCATATTTTGGTCGAGCGCAGCATATCCAGTGTGCCGATTGTAAACTCGGAAGGCGTGGTATATAACGTATTTGAGTCGGTCGATGTCATTACATTGATCAAGGGTGGTTTCTACGATGACTTGAGTCTCACGGTTGGGGAAGCATTGAAGAAACGTTCTCCGGTATGTGACCTCCGTTCCGAGTGATATCGGTTTAATACTCACATATGTACTTTCTGCGCAGGGCTTCCCGGGTATCTACACATGTTCATTGAATGATGGACTAGATACTATCTTTGATACTATCCGCAAATCAAGAGTGCACCGTCTCGTCGTCGTGGACGAGCACTTCAAGCTCAAGGGCGTTCTGACTCTAAGTGATATCCTGCACTACATTCTTCTCGAGGGAGAGAACGAGGAAGCATGATCGGCTTCGAGTTGAAAGTAATTTTTCCCATACATATTCAGTTTTGCATGGTTCCGGCGTTTTGATCTGCCCTGTTCTGGCTCTTCGAGGGAGTATCCTCGAAAGATGAAGATAACATATGAATTGCCTGGGAACACATGGGCCCGGCGAGGCCATGATTGTTCTGGGCTATTATTTTGATTTTGGGCTTTACGAATGTACAGAGGTAATGACATGGTTTCCAAAACTGCTTTCTTTTGTTTCTTTTTTTTTATTGCCGCTGGTACAGAAATAGACTTGGAAGATTTGAATGTCAATTTGAAACATTATCCTATTGCTTGGATATATATCCATGGATATATTGGATATATATAAGGCCCCATACCTTGAGGGTGGTGGTTAAGACGTACCTTCCTGTATCTCAGCTCCTTCCTGAAGGACAAGACCTTGGCCAAGTCATATCTCGGGGCCACATCCTAGTCCTTACTTCATCCCCATCTCTTCCTCTCGTATACATTATCTAAACGTAATCATGCGGCGTCTCAAAAATGTGTTCCGATCCGGATCTGAGACACCTAACCGTGCGTCATCTCGTGCTGTCTGGCCACGACGGCGTCAACCGTCTGAGAGAGACCCATTGAAGCCTCAGCCAGAAGCCGCTTCGAATGAATTACAAACCGATGAGCCGAGAACCGAAGAGGGACCTAGCGCTGCGAACAAGCCCTCTGGCTCATCCGAAGTCGCTCCCGTTGACAATACCGAAACTGAGTCGAATACCCAACACGCCCAAGACACTGGCGAGCTTCCCCGGTCGAAGAATGGAACCAGGCGTCTGAAGAAAATGGTTGCTCGCTTGCGTAGCAGCTTATCCCACGAAGATGATCCTATTGCAGAAACACAGCCTCAGACTGAGCAGGAGAGTTCCAGCAAAGGAAGACCGAGCTCCATACCGTTGTCCTCCAATCCATTTGTGCCAGATACCGCTGCCGGGGAGTCGTCTACAGCCACTGGCAAGTCTGTCAGGTTCAATGACCCGAAAGAGGGGCGGAAGGTCAGCGGTCAGACGACTCATTCTCAGGAGTCTAGCCAGACTGAGGATACTGTTTGCCGAGACCCTGCCCGGCGTGCCGCGATGCCTATTCAGGAGGAACCTTTGGAGGAGTGGGGATGGCCGGGACTGATGCTGTATTACCCGGATAGTAGCAGCAATCCCAGAACTCATACCCTCGAGGGTTCGGACCCGTTCTCAGATGGGAAGGCCACCGATGTCCGTCCAGAAAAGGCGGGACCTTCGAGGCATAGTGCAGGTACGAGCCGAGAGGAATCATCTAGGGCATCTGAAGGGACACTGGATCCTATCGTCGAAACTGATTTTGACACAATCGAACCTGTCATCGAATCGGCCGAACCCAAACATCCAGATTCTCAGAGGGCAGGCTCGGCAAACAGCCCAACAAGTCAAGTTAGTTGGAGTAGCACACTTGACTCACCTAAGGCGATCTTGGCCTTCAACCAGATGGCCTCTCAGTTTGGTATTCCGATTTCCATTCCAGGCGATGATACTCCAAGTCCACGTAGGTTTTGTCTTGGCTTGTGTATGGATTGTTACTGACTAGATTCTAGCAGCAGAGGGCAATTCTGCCGAGGAACAGGGCCCGAGTCGTCGTGGATTTGGATTGTTGGGTAAAGTTCGCAAGGTGCGATCCAGTTTGGATGCCGACACAACCCCTTTGGCGCCAGCTCCTAAGCTGCGACGAATGAAAACATTCGCAAATTTGCGCCGTCCCAGTCCGATGACTTCTTTGCAAGGAAGATCGATTGAGACATTGGCCCGTCTTGGAGGATATGGCTATCTTATGCTGACAGACTTGGCCCCTTGTCCCGCGCAGCTGCCCGCGTACATTGTGGCAACACTGATGTTTTTGCACAAATATGGTTGGTGGCTGTTTCTTCTACGTCATTGACTTGACTGACGGGTTCCTGCAGGTCTTGACACTCCTGAGATCTTCACCCAGCCCGGCGATCTGAAAACCGCCACTCGCTTGTATGACCACTTTGCTAGCCAAGTGCTTGAGGCAGAGAAAGATGAGTCTAAGATTTCCCTTACCATGCGCGTGGTTGCCATGCCCCAACTCCGTGAAGACTCGGCCCCCGTGTTGAGTGTGGCCTGGGCCTTCAAAGCCGTGCTGGCGGGGCTTCCAAGCGGGATCCTCGGGAGTGTCCGGCTCTACCAGGTTTTGAGGGCGATGTGCTATCACTCTATCCCCGATCAATCCCATTCCCTCCGTGTGCCAGATTGTATCTCTGAGGCGAGCCCAACCACTGCCGCCCGCGTGCAGCTGATGTGTCTTGCGCTTATTGCCCTTGCTCCTGAGATGCAGCGCGATCTTATCTGTGCGGTATTTGGGCTACTTTCCTTGTTGGTAGGTGTGGAGACCAACGTCCAGGACCAACCCGGGATGGAGCTCCGTGATCCAGTGGCGAGTACGAACTTCCACGACTTGGTGCGGGTGTTTGGACCGCTCCTTCTCGGGCTCAGGAGGCAAGAGAACCTAGAAGGGACCTCGACAGAGGTGGAAAAAGAAGTTGAAGAACAACGCGTGGCGGGGTTGTTGCTCAATAATTGGCACTTTGTGCACCGACAGTTGCGACACTGGACAAGTGGACGATACGTGGTGGGCAGGGAATAATTGGACAAAGCCCTGTTTCATATTGAGAAACCAAGTTGGATTCTCTGATTGGATTCTAGAAAGAGCTGTATACTTCTCTCCACCAGCCCAACCCTGTTTTTTTCTTGTTTTTTTGTTTTTTTTCCCCCTTCGGCTTTGAATCCTGTTGGATACCATTCTTTTTTTTTTCTTTCTTGTTTTCTATCTCTTACTGTCGCCTTTTATTGTCTTTATAGTCTATGGGAAGGTCCGGGCTTAAAAGGTCTAGGTCTTAAAGGGGGTTGAAGGGGTTCAAATTCAAAAAAATACATTCTTTTTTTCTCTTTTTGTCCACTTTCATAACCCTTTGACATTCCTTTATCCATGGTGACACCAAAAACATCCCAATTCTGTGCCATTCGCCCGGATCTTCTGGACCGCAGGAAGTCTTGTCCGACCGTGGCTCCAACCAGGTTGACCGCACCTGGACTCTGCTCTTCTTCAGGCACCGACCAAACCATCTGCTTCAGTGAATCGGTGAATCAGAAAATCAGAGAATCAGAGAATCAGAGGACAGAATCAATCACACAGACTAAAAACAGTGAGAGACTTTTTCTCTTTAGGGTTATTAGGGCAAGCTTGTGTTAGCTTCCTTAGTGTGCTCTCTTTCTCCCTCTTCCATGTTTTGGAAGGAACATAACTTTCTCTCTTAAAGCTTCTCTCTTTCTCTTGACATGTCTACCAACCTCAAATCTGCAATGCCATCAGGGCTGCCATCAGGGTTACCTCCGGGCCTTGCAAACATCAATATTGATCCATCACCATTCACATCGTCCTTCTCAGGCGATTTCCTAGGTCTCCCCATTCCGGACGACGACCAACTCTGGGGTCTAAGCCCCGTCTCACCAATGGCCACAGGCTGGGACAAACCAGACTCGGCAGCATTTACTAATTCCGCGCTCGAGCGGGACCTCAAAAACGCCCAAGTCCGAAATGGCCAACCAACCCCGCCTCCATACGATGACCAAGGCCGCGACCTCTCCCTAGACAGAATGGAAAGTGCGAGCAAACGACGGCGGGTGCGAGAATACAAAGCCGCCGCAGCAAGCCTCAGTCCAGACCTCGACGATGCGCCCCACGAACGCGCCAAGCGTGCCAAGTTCCTAGAGCGAAATCGTCTCGCGGCAAGCAAGTGTCGTCAGAAAAAGAAGGAACATACCCAGCAGCTGGAATTCAACTTCAAGGAACAGTCCGAGAAGAAGGAACAGCTGATCGCGGAGATTGCACGGCTGCGATCGGAGATCCTCGGATTGAAGAATGAGGTCCTCAAACATGCTCAGTGTGGGGATGAGCCGATTAAACTTCATCTCGCTCAGATGGTCAAGAAGATTACCGATAATGATGGTGCCCCGCCTACAGCTGCGCTGCCTGATTCGCCCGTCAGAATCCCCGATAACAACCCCTCTGTTTCTCCGCTCGAACCCACCCCGGTTCCGGTTCCGGTTACGGCTGCTTTGTCTGTCTCTGCCCCAGCGCCGACGGCTGCGATGTCGTTTGGCTTTGATGATCCTCTGCAACTTGAGCCAGCTGCCGCGGCGGCGGCGGAGGCGTTTGAGCAGCAGTTGCGCCGTGAGTCCGAGGCCTCGCTGGTCTCGGAGGGGTCTTATTCTTTCTCGGCGGAGGATACATTTGATGATTTGATTAATGTGTGAGTGTGAACAGGAGTTGATGCTTATGTGATAACGACTTTTTTTTTTTACGTGGAGGTAATGTGGGCAGCAGGTCTGTCTGGCGTTGTGGATTTTTGAATTGAAATTGCGATCCAGTGGAACTGGAGGGTGCCTGGCGTTTTGATTCCGACTTTTGAGTAAACGGAAGCCTTTGATATTCGTACTGCTTTTTTTTTGATTGATTCTAGCTGTCTTGGGAGCGATTGGCTAGGTGGATTGTTGCTAAGGGCAATGGCCTTGCCTGAGATGTATCTTCTACAATAACATGGCAGATGGAAATGAATTTGTTTCTATCGATATTCTGTCTTTGTGTTATAGACAAAAGAGGACTTGCGATAGGGCAAGTCAAGACCGTCCAGCGGTCGACTTGACATGTGCAGTCCGATGCCTAGACACCGATTTCGCATTATCAACCTGCGTATGCTAATACCTTTCAGCAGGTACATGCGAAGCAACATTACAATTCAGATCCTTCCACCCATACTCAGCATCTGGGTCAGCATCGAACATCCCGTTGATCTCCTCAAGAGACTTGCCAGCCGTCTCCTTCAGACAGAAGTAAGTAAAGCCCACAATCACCACATCCAGCAGTCCAAAGAGCAAGAATGTGCCCCATCCAAGGCTCTGCTGAATATACGGCGTCGAGAAACTCCAATCAAAATTGAACAACCATTGCGACCCAACACCAAACGCAACACCAGGCTCACGAATGCGCGTAGGGAATATCTCACTCGCACATGGCCACGGCAACGGACCCCAACTGAAGTTGTAAGCAATGATATAGAGGTATATCAGGGCAACCGTGGCAATCCCCGAAGAAGTAACCGTCCCGTCTCCAGGGTGAGGGTAAGATTTCACAACCACCGCAATAGCGATCATACAAGCGGCCATAAAAGCCGCACCGCCTCCCAATAGCGGGCGTCTCCCAAAGCGATCAGACAAAAACACCACAAAAACCAAACAAGCAACGACCTTGATCGCACCAAAAATCCCCGCCAATAAAAGTGTCTTATCCCCAGCCCCAACAAGCAATTCGAAAAACTGCGGCCGGAAATACGCCAACGCAGCAGTCGACTGTGTCGACTGCTGCGCAAGAAATAAGCCACCAGCAATCGCCATCATGGAAGGTTAGGACCCCCCTTGCGGTGTGTTAGTGTCGATTGCATTTGCATACGCACTGAGATAGAGGTATATGGTGTACTTGTTGCTCACCAATTACCCCGGAATCATACCCGAACAAGGCTCCGCCGGAGCAGAGTATAAGTGCGAACTAGTAGATGCGCCAGTGGTCTTTTGGCAGTTGTGTTGCTTCTTCTTCTTCTTCCATTGTTGGTGCTGGGTCTGAAGACTCTAATTATGGTGGTGTTTGACGGAGCTGAGAGTAAGAGATTGGGGTCGTTGAATCACACCAGGTATGTACAGTGTTATATAACATTTCGAAGATCGGGAGGAAGATATAGATTTACATTGGACATGGTCTAGATCGAAAGTAATTGAATCAAAGCTGTTATAGTAAGTCTGAAGGAAGGAATGTAGGGTTATGGAGAGACGTTTGTGGATGATCGACGCTGGATTATGTCACGACAATTGAGTGCATGACATTTTGGATTCCAGGTACATGAGGTATCTTTGTATACTTTTTATACTTCCTATACTTCCTATACTTCCTATACTGTGTGATTCCAATGCCATTGGCTCAATTCTCTTTTCTATAATCCACCCCCCCCTGGTCCAATGTGGAGACTTAATCTCCGCATTTCTTGCCGATGGCCGATGGCCGATTGGCGATCATTTACATGCGTATGATGCTTGTTCCTGGTCGGACCTGTGAGATGTTATAACCATTTGACGCGCCCATGACCCCTCACCTCCTCTATTTTCAAATGTTTCTTCTTGACAATGGCAGCTAAACGCCCAAATTTCCTCATCATAGTCGCCGATGACCTCGGTTTCTCCGATGTGGGCTGCTTCGGCGGAGAGATCCGCACGCCCAACATCGACCAGATCGCCAAAGAGGGACTCCGCTTTACCGACTTCCACGCAGCAGCAGCATGCTCGTAAGTTCAAGGCCACTAAGCTCTCAGTCAAGCTCACAATGCCTCAGTCCCACACGCGCCATGATCATGACCGGCACAGACCATCACATCGCCGGTCTGGGCAACCTAATCGAATGGACTAACATCTCCGGCCAAAACGATCCTAAAGGATCAGACATGAGTACCGCACCCCAGCGCGGTATGCCTGGGTACGAAGGCTACCTCAATGAGCGTGTCGTGGCGCTCCCGGAGATCCTACGCGATGGGGGATACCACACAGTGATGTCTGGCAAGTGGCACCTAGGTCTAACACCAGAGCGATCACCACACAAGCGAGGGTTTGAGCGCTCATTCGCACACCTACCCGCCTGCTCAAACCACTATGCCTTCGAGCCGGAGCTGAAAGACAAAGACATACTCCCGACCTTTATCGAGGCGAGCTACATCGCCCTGCATATGGAGGATGGCGAGTATGTGCGCCGTCTCCCAGAGGACTGGTACTCGTCTGACGGCTACGGCGATAAGATGGTGGATTACCTGAAAGAGTGGAAGATGAGTGGCGGTAGGGAAGGCACAGACGGAGAAGGCGACCGTCCGTTCTTCGCATACCTCCCCTTCACAGCGCCGCACTGGCCCCTGCAAGCTCCGCGCGAGTATATTGACCACTACCGCGGGGTATACGATGACGGCCCCGACATGCTCCGCGAAAAGCGGCTACAGCGTCTCAAGGCGCTGGGGATGGTGCGCGACGATGTCGAGCCGCACCCGGTTCAAGCGGAGGAAGTTACAGAGTGGGGGGAATATAGCGCGGAGGAGAAAAAGAAGTCAGCGGTTGCGATGGAGATATTCGCAGGCATGGTCGAGTGCATTGATGCGAATGTCGGGAAGGTAGTCGAGTACCTTCGGTCAATCGATGAGCTCGATAACACATTCGTGTGCTTTATGTCTGATAACGGGGCCGAAGGCGCCGCCTACGAGGCCTATCCGATGGTTCAGAACGGCGTCATGCCCCATCTGCAAAAATACTATGACAACAGCTTGGAGAACCTTGGAAACGGGAACTCGTTTATCTGGTATGGTCCACGCTGGGCCCAGGCTGCTACTGCGCCGTCGCGTCTGTATAAGGCGTATACCACCGAGGGCGGTGTGCGTGTCCCATTCACCTGTCGCTTCCCTGCAAGCTTCAATGTCAACCCTGTAGATGTTGCGGCCGGCAAGGGTGGGATCACGGATCAGTTCGCCACCGTTATGGACCTTGCCCCGTCTATCCTGGATATGGCGGGGATCAAGCACCCGGCGCCGACGTACCAGGGTCGGCAGGTTGTTGAAATGCGCGGACGAAGCTTCCACCCCTGGGCAGTGGGTCAGGCGGAGCAGATCCACCCGGTTGATTTTATTCAGGGATGGGAGACGTGTGGACGGGCTGCGTTGCGTTGTGCGGACTGGAAGATCGTTTTTATTCCTAAGCCTAAAGGCCCTGAGAAGTGGCAGCTGTATAATCTTGTTCAAGATCCCGGGGAAATTCACGATCTGGCAGATGCCGAGCCGGAGAAGATGAAGCAGCTGCTTAAGCTTTGGGATCAGTATGTGCTTGAGACCGGTGTTGTCCCGCTATGTCCTGATCTCGGGGAATTTTTGGAGGCGACTGAGGCGCAGATGCCTGAGAATGCATGGATGGAATTTGATTATTGGAAAGATGGGGCAAGAGATGAGCCGGGGAAGTTCACGCGTCAACCGCCGAGGTTTCAGCGAGCTGTGAAGCCTTTCTGATGAAGGAGTAGAACTGTTGTAGCTGAATCTGCTGAATTATCCACCCTAAGCGAATCGAAATGACTGCTAGTTAGCCTTTGTTTCAGAAGGCAAACTAGTGATCTTCGATGAAGTAGCCTGGGACAAAAGCGACGATGAACTAGCAACCTGGAAATCAACCCTCCTCACCTCAGAATCCACGAACAAGATAATAACATTGATGATGATGATAATACAGAGGATTGCAGGGCGAAGTATATTACATGGTGTTTGTTTCGGAAGTTTGCGAGAGAAGGATGGCTCTCTTGGACTGAGGAGGAGGTTGTAGTGTTTAAATTGTCCTGAGATGATCTGCGGCCGGCGAATGTGCTTGCCGACTCGGACTTTGGGTGTAAGACACCTGAGGATATTGATTGGGAGTTTATTTATGCTGCTCTGCTAGATTTGTGTATAGTCCGCGGTGCTGGCTATTGCTTGAACGGCCGGAGTACTGGGAAGCTGGCCTAGAAGGGGGTTTCGTGGGTTGATAGTGAAATGTTTGATTTCCCTTTTAGAAGTATATTGTTCAAATAGGGTAGGGCTGGGCTGTCTAGTATGAATTCAGCAAGTGGCTGATCAACATGGTAGTAGGTTGTTTTATAGTTATAGATCTTCATATCAGGATCTGTAAGAGAGTTCCGTGCAGATCACCAATCACAGGTTTTGTTTATTAACAATGTGCTAAGCATCTTGTAGAACATTTGGAACATCTAGATCTCAAATAATATCATTTTCAAGGTTACTGGGTTACTTTGCTTATTCTTGTGAATTCAATCTGGTCCCCGAGCTCGTCATCGTATCCCCGAGAACCCGATTGCGGGGAAACCAGCCACGTCGAATTTCTTAGCGACTCCGTTTCTAGTATATGCTTTCTTTTAGTTTAACCCGGGCTTGATCTATCATGGAGGTAATTTGAATACCCAACCCATCTTGTTCCTGACACAGATTAACCGTGGACTTTCCTTCACAGGTGCCGAAGGCCCGGGGAGCTGGCAGATCCGGCCCGCGTCGACGGACAGGGTGCCTGACATGCAGGGCCCGTAAGGTCCGGTGCGACGAAGGGAAACCAATCTGCTCCAACTGTGACCGACTGCGTCTACGATGTCTCTATAAACCCGCTATCACCCCAGGGGTGGGGTGGGGTTCAACGTCAACTCGCCCATCAAACAATACAAGTGCGTCGCCGGATAATACGGCGGACTTGGGAAGCTCGGAATCCTCCACCGCAGCCGTGACTACATCCCGCTCGCCTGATATCAACTTCTTTAGTACTGTTCTCTGCGCAGACGGCTACCGCGCAATACCAGCGCCGATAACCATGCTTCGACGGCTCCCTACAGACCAGGGCTCCTATCCTTCCCAGTTTGATATGCTTGGATTCATGGGCGGAATCACTTCTGAGCTGGAACAGAGACACCTGGACTTGACAACTAGTCACCAGATGACTTTCACCACTAAGCCGGCGTCGCAGTCGCTACCTGCGACACTCACACCACGCATGGATGAAGGCAACTTTTCAAACCGTCGCATTCCACTTACTCCAGATACCTCACCTCTACTTATTGATGGGACCTTGAGTGGCAGCGCTTCGGAGGTGCCAACTACGCGGGGCGGCTTGTCTGTCCCAAGTGGTACTTCCTATGAGGACCAGCTGCTACAGCACTTTCTGACTATTGACCCGCCGGCTGCTCTTTTTGCGCCGGTAAACATCGAGTGGAAGTACATGCGGCCGGCACTGCTAGCTCATGCACGGGATTCTAGATTGCTCTTGAATGCTTTATACTGCTATGCAGATGTCCATAAAGCGATGCTGGAAGGGAAAAGATGGCGCTGGGCGCCTACGTTTTATAGAGTGACCAGTTCGGAAATCCAAGCTTGTATTCAAGGTGACATGACCGATTCCACACTCATCACAGTTTTTGGCGCTGTTTTCCTTTTAATGATATCCGAGGTATGTTCTGCTTGTTCCCGGGATCGAGCGGACTTGACTCATCTTGTCCTAGATTCTCTCATCTCCTGAAATATGTACCGGAACTTCTTATATTCGCTCTGGATACCTTATTCTACAACAATTTTATGATCGTACCCATCATTGGACAGGTCTCGGTCATCTCCTGGTGTCATGGGTTTCGCTGCTAGATGTCAAGTCCTTGATTGCAGGCCGAGATGGCGATCCTCTCGCTGAGCTCGGCAACATACCAGAACATAGCATACCACTGAAACCAATCGATACACAAATTTCCCAAATATTTCAAATAACGATGTCAACAGACAAAAAGGAAGTGAACAGTATTGAAGACCCATTCCTCAGCCCCAACTACCTCGTTTACGAAGCAATCGTAGGCCCGGCATTCCGATTCTTCGCACAAGCCCAGCAAGTCGTCCGACGAATAGTATGCATCGACCTCCACCACCGCAGCCGCGGAACTCTCACCGACGAGTTCGAAGTCCTCCAACTCGCCCACAAAGTCGGCGCAGACCTTGAAACACTGTGGCATCGACGACCCTCGGTAATAGATGTCTACGGACGACCAGAAGCACTAGCCGATATCCTGAGTGCATCTGTGGCATCTGAAATCTGCCGCACATTTCGACAATACGTGGCCAACTTCTTAGCGAACTTCATCTACTTGCACCGTGTTGCATTTGCAATCTACCCCCGCACAGACCGTGTCAACGGCGCAGTCCATCAAATCATTCAACTGGCTACCGTTGACTCTACCGGGCCAGACCATCTGCCTGTCAGCTTCCTGTGGCCGTTGTTTGTCGCTGGGCTCGAGGGTACGGAAGACCAACGGAAGTGGATTCTCCACGAGATTCAGCGTATGGCTGCTGCCCACGAAGCTGACGCCACGCCTTCGCTTACTCGCCACCCAACTGCTGACAGGGTTCTCGTGCTCATGGAGGAGATGACGAGGCGGCAGGACGTGTCACGCACATGGGCAGACTCGAAATGTGTGAGGCGGGAAATATTTTCTGACCTTTTCATTATCATTTAAACTCGGCGTGAGATGTATATATGACTTTTAAATGGCTCGGCGATGGCGCACAATATAAACAGCGATTTTGCTTTTCTGATTGAATTTCGTGACGATCTTTTTCATACAGACATTTCTCATGAATCATGATACGGGAACTTACAAACCACTTCAAATATACTAAACCAACCCTGATTTAATCGTTCGATATAATACTCTATGCCCACCCATACACCGTGGTCGATGAAATAGATGCCCTCGTTCCTTACGCACATATACCGCAAAACAAACAGCAGCGACTGTCACAGCCCCAGAACTGATCATCACTGGATACCCGAACTGTGCCGGCAGTGGGAAAGCAATAGTCGAAGCAAACGAAAGCACCTCAAAAACATTCTGCAGCGCCATTTCAGTTGCAGAGAAGCGGGCACGGGCATGTTCCTGGATATTCTATATAATCCCATGAAGTCAGTAAATGCAACGCACATGGCAAGAATCCAGGGAAAGCCACTGCACTTACCTCCTGCACGAGAAACTGAACCGACAAATCAAACCCCCAAAGCCCAACCCGACTCAAAGCAACGCCCGTAATCAGCGTACCCGCCACAAACCGCGAGCTCGAGTCCCAAGGAACAAAAGCCACAGCAGCACCAGACACGCAAACAAGTTGCCAGTTGAGGAACCACAGCCCCGACCGAACGGGGCCGATCCGGCTCATGATAACAGGCGCTGCCCATGTGCCTAATATCTCGGCGGCCACGGCGCCGATGCGCATGTAGCTGACCTGTACCGAGGTAAAGCCCGTGTGGAGCAGGTATGTGGTCATTGTTGCACCGAAGGATAGGACTGTTAGGTAGAGCAGGCTTAGGGCGAAGGATGCTAGGAAGACTGGGCTGGCTATGTACTCGTTCCAAGGCGCTAGTGATTCTGACAAGGAGTGAGATGGATTGTAGTAGGGGCCATCAGCAGTCTCGTTATTTATATTATCTGCTTGTGTTGTGAGAGCTTGTATCTTTATCAAGGCTGGAACTGATTGGTAGACCTAGGCAATGGCCATATATTCGACTAGCACGGATGCGGTGTTCAGGGTCAATACCGTCCAAATTGCGTATCGGGTTGAGATGCCGTCGATCAACGAGATGAATAATGGTGCTAGGAGCTTGCAGAAGAGGTCGATCCGTCTCATTGAGGCGTTTAAGTCTGCCGTCCGATTGAAGTTAGATCCTGTAGAGTCTCAAGTCGCTTAATCCTCCTCACCTTGTCGAGGGACATTGATACTATCCGAGATCACGATCGCCTAGTATCAAACCATCAGTGATATCATAAAAGGCAAATGTATATCGGATGCATAGAAGAAATCAAACGACTCGAATACGACCCCCCGTACATACCCAGTCTCGTTCCACAGCCACCGTATTACCTGTAGCGGCCAATTTCTCCATACAAGCCAACAAGCCCTGCACAACAAACAAGGTAATTGTAAGCGCCCAAGAGTCCGTAGATAAAGTCACCACAAAGCACAAGCATGACACCGCGACAGGGACTCTTTGCCACACTATTCCTTTGATTAGCCATTGTCCTTAAATGATAACACAGTGACATGTCCAAAACGGCACCAACCTACCAATAGAATACCTAACAGCTACAAGCCGGTCTGAGCGATCAATCTGTGCACCCAGCCAGGACGATAGCGCGACGGCCGAAAACGCCCGCACTAGAGCGTATATCGAAGCATATAGTAGTGTCCCTGGGAAGATCGAAGCTAGGAAGAGCACGCCGCCGAATTCAAACATGCGAGAGTTCCAGGCTGAGAGTGTGTGAGAGATATACAGGCGTGTTAGTACTGACCGGGCTTCTAGTGCTAGGCTATCCTTTGCGAGTCGTGAAGCATCATCGGTCGATGTCGGTAACAAAGTCCCGGCATTGGTGATGTTTTCTGATGGGCGACAGCTAGGCCCTGCGGACCTGCGCTCAATATCCATATTCAAGGGCCGCTAGTGATTAATAGCAGGTGTGCACAGTGTTAGAAAACCGCTATAGATGTGGTTGAGGTCAAGTTAGGCATGGATCAGCAATCCCGCTGAAGACCCTGCGGGACCATTTCGGACGGTGTTGGGTGCAATTGTGTGCAATTTGTATGTTTTATATATCAAACATCTTTTATATTTGAGTTCATTAGTTGAGTACTACAGTTCTTGTCGAGAGAGATGAAGATGATAGATAATTGCAGATCTTCAGGACAATGCAATAAGTAGTATGTGGTATATGGGCCCGATTCCCAATAAATTCTAATGCACAACAATAAAATTACAAGCTATAGACGGTATCCCTCTCTTTAATTCACCCACTGGAGTCCTTCGGGAGATGATGTCGTCGTCCGTCGGGCAATCACCTCGACCACCTTTCGGCGCACACCCTCACGATGGGCGTATTTTTGGAGGAAGTAGTCAACCACAGGTCTCCGCGATGCGTGGCCTTGGCGCACAACCTCCTCAATCTCCTTCTCAGAGGGAAGAGCGAAGTGGGCATGAGGGTAGTTTTTGTAATCTCCCTCGCTCAGAAGCGCTAGGCGAGATTCGTCGTTGGTGATCTCGAAGAAGTCGTCCACGGTTTTATCCGAGACCTCTTCGAGAGTAGCGGGCTGCCACTCAGGCTGGCGGGCAGGCTTGGAAATCAGACGGGCCTTAACACCCTCGACGAAATCGGGGTGGCGCATGAAGTTGGCAGCGATCTCGTGTTCCCGCTGGAAAGTCTCTGAGATGGTCCACTTCTTTCCAAGACGCATCTGGCGCAGGGTCACCTTCAGAGAAGTTGGGGAGCGGCCTGACAGAGTTTCCAATGTCTTTTGTGCCCACTCCTTGTGCTCGGTTTCCTTTTCCAAAGCCTGGATAATCTCCTCCATAGTGTTGAATCCGAAGCAGCGGTCAATGGCGGTGCGCAGGCTACCAGCCATGAGCATGGGCTCCTCCTCAAGCGAGGGGAGGCCAAGGGAGAACTCGGCCATGGTCTTGTTCACGATTTCCAAACGTTCTGGAAGCTCGACGTGGTCGGGGAAAGTCAGCTCAGAAAGACGCTGCGCCACGCTGCTCAGGACACTGGAGTGCAGGTAGTGTGTGGCAATGCCTGCATACAAAGCCTGAACACCGTTAAGGCGCTCCGAGGTCAAAGCCAGGTATGTGCCGGTCTCACCATCGAGACGCGGGAGGAAAAACGAGCCGCCGACGTCGGGGAAGAAGCCAATGGTGGTCTCGGGCATAGCAAAAACAGTACGCTCAGTCGCGATTCGGAAGGGGGCGTGCATGCTGAGGCCGACACCACCACCCATGGTGATTCCGTCCATAAATGAGATAACAGGCTTCGAGTATGTCGCGATCAGGTGGTCGAGGCGGTATTCGAGTCCGAAAAATTCTGTCGATGCTTTTTGTCCTTCCACTCCACTCTCATTTTGCAACGCCAGGGCAGCAACGTCGCCTCCTGCGCAGAGAGCCTTGGTGCCGGCTCCAGAGATGAGGACCATGTTTGCAAGATGAGATTTCTCCCACTCCTATTCATCCAACGCTTAGTATTGTACGTTTCTGAAATTCCTGGTATCCATTCTAACCTTCAACCGAGGGAGAATCTTGCGAGCCATCGAGCCGTTGAGGGAGTTGAGCTTCTTGGGTCGGTTGAGTTCAACGCTGCGGATACCGTAAATCGAGTTGAACAGAACATCGTCGCGCTCATCGCCAGGGAGCTCTTTTGGGATATCAGATGAAGTCGACATCTAACAATAGTAAGAAATCAAGTACTAGATATCGGGCTTCTCTCCGAAAAGGGTGCATACCATAGCTGTTGCCCGAAAGGCAGGGTTGGTCACCTTAGCGCGTAGAGGCATGGAGGAAGGAACGCGCGAGATCCAGCTCGGCGAGGAGACGCGGTTGAATTGTCGAAGTAGCATTAGAACTGGAATATGACGAGAACCAGAGAAGGGGGTTATGTGGTGACAATCAGGTGTTTCTCCGCTTTCCTTGACCTCGGGAGTTTTTCGCTGGATTTTCTTTCCGCTCCGAGAACCAACTCTCCGCCCATAACCGACAAGCTCGGAGGTACATTTTCAACGACATCGCCCCAATTAATGTCATTTGGTTGGATAGTACAAATATACCCAAATAAAATGACTGTAGTATAATACAAAAAGCTAGCTAAGTACTACATATGTTGTAGCCCTCTGGCCAAGTTTGGGAAGTACGAACATTCGAAGTATAGATGATCTATTTGTACACAGCTAGATAATGCAAAAAAAACCAAGAAACAGAGAATACTACAATTAAACATTCGTCCATGTAGCCTTCATCCGGCTAAAGCCCAGTGGATACACCTTCTCTCCGTTTGCTGAAGGCGAAAAGAGTGTGTCCACCTTTGCCAAGTCCGTCGAATGCGAAAGCAAGATCTTGTGCAGTGCATTCTTCTCAATAACCAATCTTGCTGTCTCCAAGACATTCTTCACATCCAAATCCTCGACGCTGATAGTTCGTGCATGGTTGCCGAACTTTTCGACCGCATCAGAGAACATCTCATTCGGCTTCAGTGTAACGAACGTAGACCGGCCCTTCTGGTACCAGCCATGAGCTTTGACGAGATTTCTGATGAAGAACGGACTGGCAGCTTCATCGATACCGATGTCGTTGTCAACAACAATCAATTCGCCGCGTGAGAGTCGGTGGCTGAGGGCAATGCGCCAGGCTTGGTCGTAGATCTTTCGTGGCAGATCGGTTGAGAAATCACGAGGGTGAGGTCCGAAAGCGACACCACCACCTCGTCGAATCGGTGACATCTTATCACCCACACGCGCACGACCGGAGCCCTTCTGCGCGTACAGCTTCTTGTGACTACCGTGCACATCGTCCCTCCACTTGGTGCTGGCTGAACCTTGTCGGGTGCTGTCACCCTCGTAGATGACTGCGCGGTGGAGAATATCGTGACGAGTGGGCATCTGAAGTAGCCTGCGGGAGTAATGGACTAGACGCTGGGGTTGCAAGTCGGGCCACCGGTAGGTCATGACCTGAACAGGGGTTTGGCCCCCTGGCCGTTGTGCTTGTTCGGTCTGGACAGCATCCTTAGTTGCCACTGTGGGTTGTATTGTGGCTTCGGTTGCCATTGAGCGTGTAAGGCATCGTTGCTGTATGATTCGATGCGCTGTCAGTAAATGCGTCCTAGTACCGGACCGAGAAGAATTCATGGAGTGCACTAACCGTCACCTGCTTCGGGCCTGACATGAGTCCGCCCGAGCTGCGTGACAGCAGTCTCAGCGACCGCATAACCTCGTTACCCGGCATTCTGAAAGTCACTAGGTGATCGACGTATAAGTTGGTGGTGTCCGGAGTCTTGGATGGAGCAAAAGTTGACCCCGGGCGGTGGGAATTGGCAGAACCTTGGCGCTATAACCAGACAACTACGACTACAACCTTGACAACCCCAATATGGTGAGAATCTAAATAGACCATCAAAAGAGACCATCAAAAATGAGCATCAAAAAAGACTATCAAAAAACACCACACATGGTTGAAAATGTGGCCTACTATTCTTGTGTTTCTAAATACAATATGCAAAGGATAAGTACATGCATATGTCCTTGACAACTTCAGGCCTTGGATACCTCTGGATTTCCTTTGTTGCTTCGAAGGCATATAGGTGATCATATTAGAATTCTTCTTTTACCAAAAAGAATCTCGGAAGCAACATGGAGTCATCATCATCATTACTTGTGCAATCTAGGAACAGAGTGATATGTATTCGTCTCCTCTGGAAGACTGTTAACAAGACAAGGATTATATATGTAGTTTTTGAACAAAGAATATAAATATGTTCTCCGCTTTGCTATTGTGTTACTTGATCAACAGCAGCTAGCCTGTCAACTAGTATTCTTTTATACAATCTATAATATGTATAATATGTAAAGTAGTGTCTTTTTAAATCTCTTCGTCTTACACTTTACAAATCGATAATTACTCCTAGCATTAGATTAATCTACACTTAATATTTTATACTAGGACGCTTTTTCGTCCATATCCTTAGAGACGACCCCTAAGTATCGTTTGTATGGCCAAGTCATACAAAATATATCTAGGATCTAGATTTTATGTTTATTGAAAACTTTGTGTTTACTGGGGTCTGACTTGTAAAGTATGGAGATATGGAGATATGCTCACCACTGTTTGCCCACTTGTCTAATTTAGGTAACAATCTTACTACCCTCACGTCATTGCTACATATATTTAACTTCTAGAGTTGGACTCCTTTTCTTCTTCACTTTCTCATTCAAACGTCAACTTCAGAACCCAATCTCACAACCATGCAACCACAACCACAACCGCAACCGCCACCACAACCAGATCCAGATCCAGACCCAGATCCACAACCACATCCACATCCACATCCACAAATGACTAGCAACCCCCTTGAATATGCCGAAGGAGCGGAGATCGAAGTACCAGATACCCCCACGCTACATACTATCGGACAAGGGTGTTGTGGCACGGTTTGGGCATCTGAGACAGGCCCTGCATTCAAAAGGGAGGATGGTGGGCCTGGTCGATCTTTGATAAATGACTTTGAAATGCACCACCGAGTCATCCAAAGCTTCCAAAAGCTTCCAACCCTACAATTCCAAATCCAAATTCCAGCCTGCTATGGTTTTATCAAGGCAACGGACCAGACATGGTGGTCCGTCAACCATCAAAAATTTCCATCAGCCTATGCGATACCATGCAATATGATACAGTCTCAACGTATCCCGCCTTTCTCCGATACCATAAGACGACTTCTTATTATGAAATATTGTCCGCCAAAGATCATCCAAGAAATCACCGCTAGCGATCCAAACAAAGACTGCTTGGTAAGGCCATACCTTGGCCGAAGACGAACACGAAAGCCTCACACTACGTCGCAATTCACAGCGTTTTCTCTACGGAACTTCCCACTTCATATTGACCAATTCGAAGAGCTCGGCTTGACAACGAGCGATGTAAGTCAGTATGCAAGAGCTATGGCCGAAACTCTCGCCATAATGCACTGGGTTGGCGAGATTGATGGGAATGATATTGAGTTTGTTCTCGCGCCGCCTTATATGGATCCTCCTTTCAAAATGGAGTCTGATGTGCTTGGAGATCATTCCATATGGGTTCTCGACTTTGATTTATGTCGGAGAATGGCAATGGATTCAAAAGGAGTGGAACAAGCCGTTGTTGCCTTTTGGCGCAACGATCCTTATTATCCCCGGCCAGGCCTTGACAGCGATCTCTTATTATGGATGGCGTTTCGAGAATATTACCTCCAGATCAGTGAAACATGTATTGGAATTGTGAATGAGCCACAAGAGGCAGAGAGACGGCGCACCCTATCAAGGCAGTTCATTGACTTGGTAGAACAGGAAGGAAAGATGAGGCAGATGAGGAAGGAAAAAGAGAAGAGAGCGAGTCTGAATTAAATTCACTATTTTCAAGGTTGACATTGATGCGTAGTTGCCTACATATTGTACATAGTGTAGCCTAACGTACCTGTATAGCCTTTATAGCCTATTGTAGAATGTAGTCGACCTGAAACGTGAAATTCATCTCATATCCTCTCGCAACTCTTCGTCTACACATCCCACCTTTGACACCATAAACTTGCGTTCAACCATTAACCTATCATCTCAGGTAGTGACCCTGTCCTTTACCTAATTTTAGGTGAGCATCCTCGACTCTCGGATTTGGGTTGAAGCTAAAGTACTATTGATTTATCTAGAGCGCATTATGTCTTCCCGCCGAGAAGCCCAGCAGACAGACGAAATCGTGGAATCAGCGATCAGCTCCCTAGCCGTGGCAATTGAAAGAAACTTCCAGCTTGAGGAAAACCCCGAAGAAGAAGATGTAACCCCACAAGACGTGCTTCATCGACTCCTTTCTACCAAATCAGCCATATCGACAACTTCCTCCTTTGCCAGGGGCGAGCAAGCAGCTGTTGGCACTAGAGCTCCATTCAGAGAGATCGGCATTGGCTCTGTAGGCAGAGTATTTGGGCAGTCTGGAACCACATGGGCGTACAAAGTGCTACTCCTTGACCGCACAGAGAAGCTCTGGAACAACTATGTTGTACACCTCCGGGTTCAACAAAGCTTCGATGTCCTAGGGGAGCATGCAGGTCTAGTGGAGGTGCCTCGTGTCGCCTGGTTTGCAAGCAAAGGCTCGATGTTCTGGGAAGAGAACTTAGAGTTATTCCCTGACGAGTCTACGTTTCCTCGACGGCCACGAGAGATCCTGTGCATGGAGCGAATTTTTCCTTTGCCTGAAAAGATCAGACATGCCCTCATTGACACATTCTGTAACCCGGCCAATGTTTCGAAAGCGAAAACAGACCCTTCTAACAAGGACTGTCTCGTACGCGTCCTTTTAGGACGCAGGCGCTTTGGAACATCACGGCCAGGGGGCAGCAGATTTTTCTCGCTTAGGAACTATAAGCTTCATGTAGACCAGATCCAAGAACTCGACCTGAATGCCGAAGAGTATGCGAAAAACATGGCAGATGCCCTCGCAATCCTTCATTGGCATACTAAGATTGATGCCATGGATATTGAGTTTGCACTGGGCAGCACCCCTCTTGTTCACAATGCTGTGAGGCGTGTACTACCACTCGAGAGTGTAGAACAGCTTGTTCCTGGCTCTAGCACCTATGAGCACGTCACAAACCCCGATCCCAATTTCAACAGACGGAGTGTCAGTTTATGGATTCTGGACTTTGATGCATGTAGTCCCATTACTATGGATGATGCAGGAGTTCAAAAAGCCGTGAAAGCCTGGCTTAACACCGATCCTTTCTGCCCGCGGCCATATTCAGAAGATGAATATATGCAGAACTTGTGGACAGTATTTTCAGAACGATATATTGAAACAGGTCGTGAAGTTGCAACTGGAGAGACGTCTCAGGATTTACCTGCAAAGTTCATTCAGGGAATTATTGATGAGTTTGCGCATCGGAGCAACGAACGGCACTACTAGGAAGCATCACGTGATTGGCTAGGAGACCGAACAGAAAAAGTTCCCCGGAAGACAACAACATCGGAACCTCAAGGCCAAGCCCATCATAACCCCCAATTCCTCGAATCATGGCCCACTGTGAGCGGGCTTCCAAGCCTCTGCTCCAATGTCTTCGCAGTACATACTCTCGAGGCGTGGCTGGTGTCCAGCTCCAAACGCGAGCCTTCCAATCGACCGCCAACGTCCGAGAGCCTGAAGCTGAAACCCCGAGCCAACCTTTCCACAAGGCCCCCGATCCCTCTCTTGTGACTAGTCCCCGTCTTGAAAGACGATTGCTCCGACAGGGAACCGCTCCCATTGGATCTCGTCGTCGCCGTGCCGCTCTCCAAAATTCAGAGAACCTTCCTTTCGAACAATTGCCCTACCAATGTTTCCAAGAAGCCCGGAAGATTTTGCTTGCAGACCGTGAGGAGAAGTTGAAGGAGATTGAGACAATGAGACAGCGCCTTACCAGACAGGAGGCTTTGTCCGTCGAGGAGGCCGGAGGAGCAAAGGCGAAGAAGTCCCGCGTTACTGCGATGCAATTACACCTGGAGCGCCTCAAGGTTCTGGCCGATATTAACGACCCCTTAGTCAAGCGAAAGTTCGAGGATAATGAAGGTAAACGTCTCTTGGTCAACTGATCATATTGGGCTGAGGCTAATGGTGTGTTTTCTACTAATTCAGGTGACATGTCCAAGCCCATCTACCGCTTTTTGGCCGACCGCAAATGGCGCGAATACCGCCGCAAGATTCTCGTCCAGCGTATTACCCAGATGAACGTCATCCCCGATGTCCTGCCTCACTGTGACCCCATCGTCGAAACAAAGTTGTACTTCGGCAAGCGACAAGTCCAAGCCGGTGAATTTGTCGAAGCGAAACTCAGCACAAGCGCCCCTAAACTTGACGTGCAAATGTTTGAGGGTGGTGAAAAGCTGGTTACCATCGCAGTTGTTGACCCGGATGTGCCGAACGTTGAGAAAAACAGCTTCGATTATAAGACACACTTCCTGGCCGTCAACGTCCCCATCTCGGCCACCTCCACCAAGGTCGATCTTGCACAGCTCTTGGAAGATTCCCAGGTGGTTCTCCCCTGGCTACCACCTGTTGCTCAGAAGGGAAGCCCCTACCACCGTCTCTCTCTCTTCATCATGGAGCAGAAGGACTCTCAGCCTCTCGACTTTGCTGCCGTCAAGGCCAAGGAGACTAACCGCGACACCACCCTCCTTCGCAGTCTCCAGTCCCGTTACCATCTCAAGGCCATTGGTGCTCACCTGTTCCGTACCCAATGGGACGACACGACCCTGGAGGTTATGAAGGAGATTGGATTCGACGGTGCCAATGTGGAGCTGCGCCGCAAGAGAGTCGAGCCTCTGCCCTATAAGAGACGTAACCCCTCTTCGTTCCGCTGATCTCGTTTGTCTTCAAGCCTTTGTATTGTACAATTTGATATATGTATGAATATGCACACTGTTTTAATCCCTTCCAACCAAACTCCATGTGTATGCTTTAACAAAAGAGACCCGAATTCCACGCATCGGCAAACTGTAATCCACCTGTCTGGTATAATGTACACTGTATAAATCCTCAAATGTTCCGGGAATCCAATTGCGCCGTTTTCAACGGATTGGTCACCCACTCCATCTTCGACAGAGGCCATACTCTAGCAATTATCTTCCCATTAATGAGACCCATGGGTACTGGACCGTAATTCCTTGAATCCCTAGACCAGGGAAGATTGTCGCCGGCCAGAAAGACGTGACCTTCGGGGATCTGCGCAAACATCGCAAGTCAGCAATTGAACCCAACCCGAACCAAAACACATAACACATAACACACCTGAATCATATTCCCCTCCTTGCCAATGTCCGTACTAAGCGGCTTATCTTGACAGACAAAATCCCCAGGCATGCCCACTACCCGCTTGGCCACATGCACGCCTTGGAAGTTCGGGTGACCATATCGCACGACATCTCCGACCTCAATTCCTTTCCCGTTGCGGTGGATGCGCGATATCAGGAGCCAGTCACCTCGCACGTCGAAAGTAGGGTACATCGACGGGCCCTCGCTGAGCTGGATAGTTATCAGGTGCTCCCAGACCAGAGCGCAAGCGCAGAATGTGCTGGTGCCATTGAGCGCGAGCCGGCCAATGGTACGCAAATTGGTAGCCTTTATTACAGACCGGATTAAGTGCTCCATCTGTGGTGAAATGGAAGCATGGTCTTGCTCAGATCGAACTGCATCAACTGTTCTGCGGTTGGTCGGGAACGGTCATGTGATCAAATGGAGCCTTTAAAATCTATTTTTTTGCTCCGAGTCTTCCTCTTCTCCCATCATCAGTCAATATACCCTATGGTCTTGAACCAGCAATTAATGGGATATTGCCATCGCATAGCATCGTGATATGCAGGAGCCTTCCAGCCACGTCAGCTGCCCATTAATGCTTGGGTGCTGGGCTGAGAAGGACCTGGGTTTTCATTCATGCCTTGATTATTCCCAGTACCTCTACGATCACTGGCCAGCCTCCAACACAGTCGATATACTTTGAATATACTCCCCCACACCCCATACCCCTACTTCCAATCCCTTTCGGGATGTTCGCTTCTCCAAATGCTAGAGCTTGCCGTCGCCGAAATACATAACCAGGACGAGCACGTGTGGACAATGAAGCAAGATGAACACAACCAGCCTATCTTGTTAGATAGACTGTCCCCCAGTGTGCCTCACTTTGACCTCATTTCATTATGGGACTGGGTTCTTGAGGCATGCATAGTGGGGAGACATCTCAAGTAGACAATTTATTATCATTTTGGATTTCTCATGCTCTCTTAAGTTCTTCCATAGCCTCTTCGGACAGGATCAATGAGATCTGTCCATGTCTCAATCAAGTTCACTTTTTGTACCACGAATCGGCATCTAACAGCCATGTCAGTCCAAGTCCAAGTCCAAGCAAAGCCAAATTACCAAGCATAATACATACTTGGATGCTTCTCAACGGGCTCAATGCCCTCCCTCTTCTTCGCCTTCTGCTGATGGTCCACTCCGTACCTCTTATTCCGATCCTCCAACAACGAATCCAACCCCGCAGGATGTGCCAATTCCACAGTCTCATTCGACACAAAACTACCCATCAACTGCGGTTGACCTAGAGGCACAGGGTCTCCACGATCAATCTGCCAGAAATGATACGTCTTGCCGTAGATAGGCGCAATATCCTGCATCTCTGCCGTCTCAGCAGCTTCCCAAACTGCATCGGGCACACCAGCCGGTGCTGGCATGATCAGCATGCCACTCTTGACCTCGAACTCGTGCGTGTGCCAGAGCTTACGCTCCTCGGCGGGAAGAGTCTCGAAAATCCGCGGCGAGATCATGTATTCCACGCCGATGAGGCGGGCGTTTGCATTGGGCGAGTCGTAGATCAGGCATTGGCGGACATCTGGATAAGGTATCAATATCTAGTACTTGGGTGATTCGGTTTTTTTTTTTATGTTTTAGCGATGGAAATGGCTATTGTTACTTCCCTTCTGTCAAATGTGTGCAGTAATGATTTGCCTCGACGCATCGGCTTGGATCGTTGGCGTAAATGTGAAACGCATTGAGATGTGCGCAGATTTGTTTTACGGGCGTGAAATCCTGGATCATTGCAGCTCCCTTTTCGAGGACTCGACTCTTCATTGTCCGTGGATCGCCAGGGAGTTCAGTTCCATTGCTGCAACAGCTCTTTCCGGAGTTTGACATTTTGCCGTATCTTCGCTGAGATCAAGGGTTGTATTGTTGTATTCGCGAATTGTTAATACAAGATGGAATTAGGACTTGGATAATATAAATCTGTGAGGCAAAAGTTCCCTGGATGGTTTCCATTTGAATTGACGTCACAATGATTGTTGATTTCCTATTTGGGACTATGTGCTATTACATCTACATTTAGGAGTGGTGATATAATTGATTGGAACAAGAAGACGATATTATGTAGTACTTTTAACTTGTTAACATATAACAAATTATACGGGTTGTACTCCAATATAAAACGTTGCATGGAATATATTGTATATGATTCTTACTGGCATGGAATATGTGTGTATACCAGAAACCACATCTCTTTCATAGGGCAACACCAATTATTGAAGCGGTGACATCAATTGTGCTTCTGATATATTCGACTTAATCTGCCTCGATAACTCAAGCGATAATCTCTTTTTTCTCCAACAAGTCGTAAGTTGGAGCCTTTCTCATATCGAAATTGCCCCGACCATCAAAACGGTGCTGATCTTTCTTCCGTTGACAGTAAGCCATTGCTTCATTGCGCACTATGTTCCACTCAAGGATGCTCGTGCCTAAAGCCTTCTTATTGGCCTTGAGGGTTTCCAAAGCCTCCTTTACCCACGCGACACAGTTCCATCCTGGTCGAGCCTGTCGGACAGGGGTATTGCGCATAATTTCGGCTACAAGATATCCATCCAATACCTTGCCAATCAAGATGCGAACAAGTAACATGCTAGTAGCGGTAAGTGAACACTCAATTTCTTCAAAGTGCCACTCCGACCCGCCTCCCAGCTTTGGACTCTCGTTCGCGTGGTAACAGAAACCCGTGCTATTCTCTCTCTCAAATTTGGGCCCTACAATCAGGGACCAATGGTACCTAGTCAGGATAATGGTATTAATCTTGCTGGTTGCTTTAAGCTAAACGTCATGGATGGTGATCTCACGTGTCTTCCTTGCCTGGCATGGTTGATCTGCCTCCTCGTGCATGGAGAACAACATATATCCGATCTTTGTTAGAGGGCATTGCAAGTGACGTTAACCAAGATGGGCGAGGTATTCTGCTAATTGGGTCGATTATTGCTGAAAGGGTGGTCACAATGGGGGTTCGTCTCTAAATCTCGTCTTTACCGGGCTCTAGGGATGTCTTTATATTTTTTTTTTGTGGCTGAATGCTAGAAGCTTTAACCAAAGCTATAAGCGCCTTTATCACGATGTGATGTGATTCGGGTTGCAGTAGATCTTCTGATAGCTTTTCCTAAAATAGAAGCGAATTGGGCACTTTGCTCGGATAGGTGCCTCATACGTTAAACAAACACAAAAGGGACCAATTGCATTTGCAGAAATTCCAACCAAACACCAAAATCCTTGCGAGTTGGACTAGTCGCATAAAAATAGAAATTCTCAACAGGCAATTAGCGGTTCAGTTAGCGTCGAATTTGTTAGCGTAATGCCAGTGCTCTCCAAGTATTCACTGGGATAGGAAAGGTGCTTCGAGTCTACTCCCATACTCCGTAAGTTGTAAATATGTACATTCACGGAAATAAATGTGGTTGCCTGTATGTCACTTTGTGAAAGGAGGGTTAATTAGACACACATACTACAGACCAACAGGTGCTGAGGTCGCATCACATTCCCGTTGGAATTGGGTGTACTTTTATAGGCGATCAAGGATCTTATTACGCACAATCACTACAGGACAAATACTCTTCTAGGAGCCAAAAAAAAGCCATCATGTAGCTGATAAAATTTATACATATGATTGGCCATGGAGCATTCATTAGCGAGCAGACCAATGAGATGGCGTAGCCTATTGGCCCCCAAGTTTCTCTTGGCTGTAGCCCGCTAAAGAATCGGCCACATCCCCTCCGTCATGACTATAATTTGAAAATTTATGTCCGGCTGTTTAGGGTGGATATAATGGTGCGCAATACCGCATACACAATCTTTCCCTATTCTCAATGGTCAACTAGCCATTCCTGTGACATCAAATAAATCCTGCGGTCGAACAGGTTGTCGGACGTGCAGGTAAGTATCTTGATATATTTATATACTCTAAATCGAACTGTTGTAATAGAATTCAGAGAGTTAGATGTGACGAGACTCGGCCGTCTTGCGAACCCTGTACTTCCACGGGACATCTCGCCCTCATTTGATAGGGCGACAAGCCGATCTGCGGTGTGAATTAGAGAGGTGGATTGCCCTTTTCAGAGAACTTTCTCAAAATCCATCATACGCCGATGCGCAGTCAGTCATCCTCCTTGAGATCCAGCACTTCTACATATACTTCATTATATCCACCTGTCGGAACACACATGAAATGGCTTGCGATGAATTCAACGACCGCTTCCATGCATTGTCCACCTATCAAAGGTATTCATTCATGGAGCCAGTACAGTAACCTCGTCGCAATCGCCCCGGACCTTCACGCTGGAATCAGGTGCAGTCCCTTCGCCCTACCTCATCGCACTGAAATGCCGCGTGCCAACCACCCGACGCGATGCCATCTCACTCCTCGACCAGACCAGTTGCCAAGAAGGAATGTGGGAAAGCCAACTGATCGTGAGATTCATCGCCGAAACCACAGACCTAGAAGAGCGAACAACAGACACCACCCCACCAACCTTTTCTTCTCCTTTGCGTCCAGTGTAACAACTGATAGCATGACCTAGTTACGCCGGGACTAATCCCAGAGCGAGAAATGGATACGGCTTCGTTTTCCTAATTTTAGTTTTATATCCCGCAGCCAGAGTTACACGATGACCCCATCAATATCAACAAATCCGTCGTGGCACCGGTATCAACCGCTACAGGGTAACTTCCTACAACTAAACTAAACCTTGTCATACACCATCACCATAGCCACTAAGAGCTGTGAGACTTTTAGCTTGCCCAATACCATCTACCCACCAGCAACGCCGGTATCAACAGTATAGTGCACTCGATAGCGGTAAACACTAACAGGAACATGGTGCTTATTTTTCCAGACTGTGATTCCAGCGTATACTGTCTGTGAATAATGTCTGCGCGATCTTTATTCCTTTTTTTTCCTAAAATGTTTCCATTCATCTGGTTTCCCTACGCTATGACGCCTCCGCCGGCGCGGCCCGCTTTTCGGTGACAGCATAGTGGGTTGCAAGGATGCTTATCCTTTACATTGACTTTGTAGACCCCCACGGACACGGGAAAATGACACGAGCGGAATCAGCCCTGTGATAAGCAATATGCTGGTTATTCGTTTTTAGATGAACTCAACCTTTTTAGATAAGGCGCAATATCAAATCTGTTTTCATTCCGAACTTTGGCAAGATGCGGTGTGGATGGAGAACTCGCGCGTTAGTGTGGTCTACGGGCAACGAAGCCACGCGGGACAGTGGTCGAATTGGTCATTATGCATATGTGGATGTACTTAGATACCTAACCTATCGCTTATTCTTTTTTTTTCTCTAAAAGGTATTATATATTTATAAGGTATAATATCATCCGTCGGTTGATTAATATAAATTTTTTAGATCAGACGAAACGAAATTTATCTTTCAAGGTCAATAAGTTCATTTAGGGCTAAGATAGGTAGTAGCCCCCAATAAGAGGAAAAAAGAATACCTGGGAAATCTTCTACTGGTATTAATACCTAGTAGGACTAAAGTCCCTAGTGGCACACTTCGCCTATATTAGTCCACAAAATTAGGTTAGCACCTTGGGAAGATACGTAAAATGCTCCGGGAGACCTGAAACATTTGAGCTTAGAGAGACTTGAAACTAACATCATTAAATGAAAACTAAAGTCCCTGAATCTTAAATCTCTACTCCTAATAGGGTGCTTATGATGATGTCTTAAAACAAAGCGTCTTAATAGAGAATAGATCGCTGTAGAGGGGATATAAAATAGGTGCCTTCTTCCTGATTGGCTCAGCCTTCTTCCTAATTAAGTTACTCATCTTTCCAAGTCTCTCTCAGCTTTGAACAAGTCTCCACGGTCTAGAATCCGCACAAAATCCTGCGAACAGATCTTATGGTTAGCGGCGTTCATTGATGATGCCGCAATTGTACCTTCTGCTGATAGGATATTCGGATAATCTTCGGCTCTATGCGGGTGAAATTATGCCTCTCGTCGTCGGATCTTTTACTTCCTTTGGAACAACATGCAACATCCCACTGCTTGTATATTTATACTTACTCTACTTATGAGTTTAACTGTGGATCCTATACGGAGGGGTACAAGTGATATTTATCCCGTTACAACGATAGGTAGAAGGGCCATATGCAGGAATTCTGCATTTCCCGCGGGGCTCGCTTGACTATAAAAAATATAAGAAGGGAGTCTGATAAGGAAGCAAATATTCTAGAAAAGGAGAGTACGGTGCCACTCTTTTCCCTGCCATTCATTCCTCCTTGTCCTGCTGCTGGATAATTCTATTCCGACTCCACCTGCGCTCTAAAAAGTGGTGATCCAAAAAGGCCAACTAAATTGCTGCAATAACGATGGCCGACGAAGTTACGCTTGCGGAATATCTTTTCCTCAGACTGTATCAGCTCGGAGTACGCAGTGTTCACGGTGTTCCTGGGGACTACAACTTAGTTGCCCTAGATTATGTTGAATCTCTAGGGCTTCACTGGGTTGGTAATGCCAACGAACTCAATGCTGGATACGCAGCCGATGGCTACGCGAGGATTAAGGGGATATCAGCATTGATAACCGCATTTGGAGTTGGGGAATTATCAGCCCTGAATGCGATTGGTGGAGCATATGCAGAGAAAGCCCCGGTGGTTCATATTGTCGGTGTTCCGTCAACAAAATCCCAGGATCAGGGTCTTTGTCTACATCATTCATTTGGAGATGGAAATTTCCGTCTGAATGCAGACATCTATGCCAAATTCACATGTGCTCAAGCAAATCTGAGAGATAAAGAGACCGCTCCTGCGCTGATCGACGAAACTCTGCGCCAATGCTTGCTCCAAAGCAGACCTGTCTATATTGAACTGCCCACCGACCTGGTCAAGGTTCGGATTCCAGCTGCCAAGCTCGAACGACCAATTGATCTATCTGTTTCTCCAAATGATGCAGTTATTGAAAATACTGCCATCGAAGATATCCTCAAGCGATTCTATGCTGCTAAACAGCCCTTCATTATTGTCGATGGTTTTGCCCCTCGGTATGGAATAAGCTCCGAGGCAGATGAACTCGTTCGTGTCACTGGATTTCCAACCTCAACTACGCCGTTTGGAAAAGGAATCATCAATGAGACATACCCAAACTTCCATGGTATCTTTGCGGGAGCTGCAGGCAAGAAAATATATATGCCCTGGGTGAAATCTTGCGACCTCGTTGTCCGCATTGCACCTTTAAATGCAGACACCAACACTTACAGCTTCACTACATTGACAAACCGCAACGTCACCATCGAGGTGCACCAGCACGGGGTCGAGGTTTGTGGGGCGTTCTATCATAATCTGAACACCAAAACTCTCTTGCGGAAACTGCTCGATCGTTTGGATACCTCAAGGCTGCCGCGACTCAGCCCATACCCAGACCTCGGAGATCCTAAAAAGGAGCTTCATGAGCTAGCAGAGCCGGCCCGCGATGCAACCATTGACCAAGCGACTTTCTGGCAGCGCATTTCCAACTTCTTCCGCTCTGGCGACATTATCATGACTGAGACCGGCACCTCATCTTCCGGCGGAAGAGACTTCGTCCTGCCGCCAAAAACAACAGTGATCAACTCCGCTCTCTGGCTTTCAATCGGTTACATGCTTGCTGCAAGCAGCGGTGCATCCCTCGCTCAGCGCGAGTTGATCTCGGAAAAGCGCCGCCCATCCGGACGAACAATTCTGTTTGAAGGCGACGGCAGTCTTCAGATGAGTGTGCAGGCTATTGGAGATATCATTCGCAACCGCCTGGATATAACTATTTTCGTGATCAACAACAATGGCTACACCATTGAACGATATATCAATGGCATGCATGCAGGATATAACTGGGTCCAGCCATGGAGGTACCTGGAGTCTGCGCGGTACTTCGGTGCTCCTGAGAATGATCCCGAGTACCCGGTGTTCAATAAGAGAGTCGAAAACTGGGGCGAGTTGATGGATGTTATGCAGGATGAGCAGCTGAAAGCTGGCAAAGGCTTTAACATGGTGGAAGTTATCATGGATGAAGAAGATGCACCTTTATCGTTGAAGAAACTTGTGCGGATGGCGGCGAAGAGAAATGAGGGAAGTGCTGAGACCGCATCAGCCGTAACGGGCAAGAAGAGAACTGTGAATGGTCACGTCGTGAAACATTCTGTTACACCTGCAATACATGAAATTGGGGTGAATAAGAAAAGGAAAAGAAACTAGAGTTCTCTAGTTTTAATATTATTTCCTCTTAGGGAGGAGTGGCAGAAACTCAGACAGATACCAGCCATGTGAATATCTTCTAATCTTGTTTTTAGTAATGATTCATATGGGAGCAAAGAATTATCTACATAGAAGTACTCATGTAGGCGTTCATCCAGTACTATTGACTGCTGCTGTCCCTTCGAAAGGCTGGCGTTACCATCAATGTTGCGGTTGATCCGCTCATCATGGCAAAGCTACCCTCACTGTATGATGTGGCAGAGTTGACTCCGCGCGAGCTGCTCGAGGTTTGACAGAATTGTGGCAGTTGTGCATGTTCTGAAAATTTTACAGAGGGGATCTATCTTGGAGTGTCTTCGTCGTGGAATGGGTTGCACCTATCAGCGGCTCCATGAAGAAGAGACCCCTTTACCACCTCTATCCGAGGTTCTTCTAGACACTGGGCATTATAAGGACCAAACATTGGACAATAACTCTAAGGCCTATGGCCCCTGGGATCTTGGTCCTACTACACTTTGTCCTTCGTCTAGAGAACCCTTTACTAGAGGCAAGACTACGCTAAACTCAATAACCATGCCTGCAGCAACATCAACAAGTCGTTAGCACTGCTCTATTGTTGGCAAGATTTCATGTTCATATTTGCTCTCTACTAATCCAAGTCAAAGGTTCATAGGTACTAAAATAGCCCCCTCAAGAAGGAAATCTACCCATCCAAGTTCTTCAAGTACCGATAGACCTCGACAAAACTAACGAGCCATTCTTTCTCCATCTCATTGTGAGGGTCCCAGTAAAGGGGTTCCGGCCGCCAGTACCCTTTATTATCTCCAAATTTGAATGCTGTGAAATAGGGCCCCTCTAACGAAACCTTTTCATATGCAACAAACGGTTCGGACCATGGAGTATTCATCGTTCGAAGGAGATCCCCATTTTCGTTTGTTGCAGGCCTCCACGCAAAGTCGGCTCGTTGCTCTGCCGTCTCCGGAGGTGAGATATAAAACCTCGGCATTCCATCAACAAGAATTTGAACCGAATTGATGATAGAAGATGGGTGCGAAGTGGAATCAGGTAAAAGGATTGTGTTGCTCGCCACGACCCGATCACCTTCTACGATACCATGCTTGCGCATCATATGCATCAGTTGGTCCAAGGCCGTGTCGAATGGAATGATCCCCAGGAAGTCATACCGGAAATGTTCGGAAAAGATGAACTTCTCTATAGGGGCACGCATGATTTTATCGGCATCACGCCGTAATCTCGACACGACATGTGCAGTATTTAGCCGAGCTTCCTGTACTGGGTCCAGGGTGCGTTTTAGGATATTCGGATTTGCTTCTAACATATCAGCGGTCCAGCGAAGCTCCGATGCCCTCAACTCGAATAAATTGGCCTTTGCTCTCTGTATGTCATGCCAGCACTTCTTCTGCGCTTCGAAAGAATGAAATATCTTGAGATGCCGATCCTCAAATCCGTTGGAGTAATCGGGAGCACCGAACCGAGTCAGATCTACTTTGCACCAATGAATATTGAGCTCGTCATGGATACGGTTCTTCATATAATTCAAGATCTCTCCATACTTCTGAGGCATGAGGCAGTGGATATTTGTGCCAAGATGGTTGGTTCTGCGCCAGTGTTCTTGTATGAATGCCTTTCCCACCGCCATAAATATATCTTGGTAGAGGTGGGCAGCGAATTTCGTCTTGGCGAGGGTTTCCGGGTTGGCACCGAACATTTCGCGGCAGATTGGATGGGTCATAATACAGGCATCTACTCGATCATTTTCGTAGCATAGCAGCTTGAGGACGTCCCATACTCGCAGGTCATCGATGATTTGATGAGCGAGCTCGGTCGGAATAGCCGCTATATTGCGGACTATTGAGCTGGTTGGCATTTTTTGGTTGTCCATTTTGTTACATCTGTTGTGTTTGATTAAAGGAAAGGCAATGGAAAGATCACAAAGGCTCATAAAAGGGTATTGTGAGCCCCATGCGATGAGGTTGCTTAGTGGGGGCCGAAGAAACAACACGGCCTGAGTCATTTCCATTGAGTCATCCTAAGCTTCTACCTACATATCCACCCATGCCCTTCTACCCTGTTCAATATTGTGTTCTCGAAAAAAAAGACCAAACAGCAAGATGAAGGAAGAGCTTGGGGGATTGCACCTGCTAGACGCAGAGACAATCGCACAGCGCTTGCGGCAAGACCAACAAGCCTGCAGAGAGAGAAAAGTGCCCAGTAATCTAGCAATCCAACTATCCTCTGTTACAGAAGATGTTTTTGACGAAATAGCCTGGCATCTCACTCCACATAGCGAAGTCTCGAAAGCATTGCGGTCGACTAGATGCAACAGCATTATGAAAGGCATCAAGGCCTATCTAAGCCAATTGGAAGTGATGACCAAATCCGAAGAACATTCGTCCATGGATAGTATGCATGTCCCAACATCAGATGAGTTGGAAACGACACTCAAAGTGTTGGACTATCTCCAAATGCACAAAATGGTTCATCCAACAGAGGCTCTGTCTGAGGTTCTTGTAGCCGTGCGAGGCCAACTCTCCAAGGACAATAATATGCGATACACACAGCACGAACAATTTCAGAGGGCTGGCGCACCAAAGCCCTCAGATCTGAAGAAGAGATGCTATATCTGTCGGTACCGCTTCTCGCCTACTGATTCTCACGAACTATACCCGTCACTATGTCGCCAATGCGGCATGTTCAATATTGGCTGCTCGAATCTCTCCTTACCAGAAAAACTAGACCTCACTGGTAAAATAGCACTGCTTACTGGTGGGAGAATAAACCTGGGTTACTTCACTGCGTTGAGACTCCTCCGCTGTGGAGCCAAAGTCATCGTGTCTTCTCGGTACCCAGCCGATGCTGCAGTCCGATACTCCACAGAGCCAGACTTCGCTCAATGGGAGAAAAGATTGAAAGTAGTCGGTGCAGACTTCAGAACAGCAAACGATGCTTTGCGGCTGGTACATATTGTCAAACAACTACTGCGTGCTTGGGATGGCGAGACTTCATCTGACACACCACAACCCCTACATATACTTATCAACAACGCCGCGCAGACTCTCACTGATCCAATAAAAGGAGAAGTGGAAGCAATTTCCAGGGAGGACCATTTGAAAAGCCATCCAAAGACCATGGCCCTACTCGCAGAATCCGACAACGACAGGTACACACCCCGCGTAAGAGGAGGACAGCAAGCAACCTGGATCCCACGCATTACGAACAATAAAACCCAGCATCAAATTGAACACACAAGCAATACCCAACCTACAAACCAAGTAGCCACAAAAGGCCTCTGAACAACCAACAATGAAGACGACAACCCTTCAAAATCATCCTGGGTCCAATCACTCCACGAAATCCCCTACGCAGATCTAATAAGCGCCCACTCCGTCAACGCCTTCGTACCTCTAATCCTCTGCCGCGAACTCCTCCCAGTGATGGGCATTTCACCCTCCTCCTCGCCCTCTCCCTCTTCGTCTCCATCCATGCCAGCAGGATACATAATAAACGTCTCATCCCGCGAAGGAATACTAGAAGATACACCCCAATCAAGCAGCAAAGCTGGACACCACGTACACACGAATATGTCCAAAGCAGCGATCAACATGATAACAGAGACAGAGGCACACGCTGCATGGAAGGGACGGCGTGTTGCTATGAATTCTGTTGATCCGGGGTATATGAGTGCTGCGCCAGAGTGCCGGACTGTGGAGGGGTGTCCGATTGGGTTTGAAGATGGTGCTGGGAGAGTTTTGTGGCCTATTGCTGTTGGGGAGGTCGAGAGAAGGGTTGTTTGGGGGAGGTTCTTAAAGCATTTTCGGGTTGGGGTTGCCATTACGCGAAGGGGATAGAGTAGATGCATTTCAACCACTACAACTAGTTGCTGAGGTTTGTCAGAGCAATCTAAGTATCAGAAAATATCTCATCCACAGTGCCTGAGGTAGTTTTGACTTTCAGATTAGCACGAGCCGGCCGAGAAGTGTTTAATTATTCTCTTTCCCCTCACCAAACTCCGCTTGCTTCTCTTCATTCTTTTATATTAACCTGTCGTTTCGATTTCCCTGTTCGCCACGAAGAGGGACCCTAATGCGCTCAACGTGGATCTTTAACCCCCCGCTCTTCTGGGCGGTTGAGAATGGCCTATATTCTTTTCCCCCGTCCGTGAAATACTCCCAGGCCCTGATATGCTAGGAATTTGGCAATAGAAGATTGATTTGCCATCCTGAAGTGACTGCTGTCTACCAAAACCATTCCTAGAGTAGCTGCGGGGAAACACCCCTGCCAGTCGCAGCTGGCATGGGGCGGAAAGTATAACAGAGGGCTACTGCGCACGGTCAAGTGCACGGTCGAGGTAGTCGCGAACTCCAAAGCTCGACTCCTGCAATCGTGGCTGCTGGCAGCGGCTCGAAATGGGCAGGCATCTGGGGATTATCAAACTTTGCATCGGTATTGGAGGCGTGGAAGCTGACGCCAGATCCCAGAGGTCGGACTCCCATTCTAAGTGGTGCCGCTGGGAAAGGACAAGCACATGTTGCGGATGATCACACTGAGACGGGTTTATGTGTAATACCAATGGACTTTGCTCTGGATGAGACCCGGTATAGGAAACAATTCCATTGCATTTTCGTTTGAGCTTAATTGCCATCTCGGCCAACAGAAATAAAAGGCATTTAGTAATCGTACTAGTAAGGGAACTGCATAGACAACATGACTGTATTGGGAGATATATGGAACAATTCGAGGGTAAGGTAAAGAGTGGACGACAAATGATCATCCTACCTCTATCAATAACATGAAACGAACCCTCAACTTATCACTCCCTCCACTGTCTGTATATCTAGATACCATCATCCTCCTGTTCAACCTCAGTCTCTGTAACATATGCATTCCATGCCTCACAAGTGGAATTCAAAGTATCATAATCAATCAGCGTCCGCGCCTCGGAATACCTCTCCAAGAACTGAATAGCAAATCCTTCCTCAGTATGCCATCCAATATGGCAATGCATCAGCCAAGCTCCAGGATTATCAGTCTTGAATGCAACAACAAGGTACCCCGAGCCCGGGAGCATAGCCACATCACGGCGGGGCGGGTTTGTCAAGCTCGTGATATCAGACGAGCTGTACGTCCCCGTTCCCTGCGCAAGAATAAAGAAGTCATGGCCGTGTAAGTGGATAGGATGCGGGACAGTGGATAGGATGCGGGACAGTGAGGGTGGTTTCAATAACAACGTAGGACCACTGGTTTGCGCTCGGGAGAACGACTACACCGCTCTCATCGGTGAATGTTGTGTCATTATTCCAGATTTGCAGTAGTGTTGGGTTATCCCAGTATACTTGCATTGACGTGCCGTTCATCTTCCAGCGGAAGAGATTGTCAGAATTGATGCCTAGTGTGACTGGCTCACTGGAATTGTAATATGGTGACGATGCGCTCTGGGATAGGTATGGGACGAGATCGGAGATGTCCTCATCGTCACAACTATCAGTGTACGTGTATGCGGTCGTGGTGGGTGTGGATGCTGTACTGCCGTAGTAGACGATTCCCTTGATGTTGTCTGTGCTGTCGTTGTCGGAACAGGTGGATTGTGGGATTGCACGCATCCAGAAACTGTCGTTTCCGGTTGATTGATCTGCATTGACCACAATATCGTACCGCTGGCCTGGGTGGTAATAATAGTTAGTAAGGTAATATATATTTGGTGGGTAACTGGTTTCTTACCCATGCCGATGTTTAAGATAGTTGTGTTGAAGGGCTCGATAGGTACCAAGTCCATAGCCATCACCGTCAGAGTATGATTGTCAATTGAGAACTTGAAGTAGGTGTCTATCGCAGCATTGATAAGACGGAAGCGATAGGAAGTCCCTTCAGTGAATGATGTATTGAAACGATAGCCTGTTTGGCTCGTTGAGTCGTCATCTCCATACACATTTGTGCCGTTGATGAGACCATTGTCCAATGTAGGCGGGCCACTGGCCTGGGCAGTGGCGTAGAGCTCATCAGCTGTCTGGTGACTCCAATCATTGAGGAACAGAACTCCTTTGTCCACATCATAGTTCTCAGTGGCAGGTCCATTGATCACGATACCACCGAAGACACCTTCATAGGCTTGCAACCCAATGTGAGAATGGTACCATGATGTGCCGTATTGTGTGGCTCTCCACTTATAGGTTGTTGTCTGTCCTGGAGCAGTAGGGCACTGAGTGATGGACACAACGCCGTCATTCGGATTGGTATAGTTCTGGCGGATGCCGTGGAAATGGATGCTAGACCCGTTATCTGAGGTCAGGCTGTTGGTGACATGAACGATAACATTATCACCCCAGTTGGCCTCGATGGTAGGGCCTGGAATTGACCCATTGATTGCCATTGCTGAACGAGAGTAGCCATCGGGAGCAACTGTAACATCTTCGATGTTGAAGTAATACTCTCTGGTCACGCCCGTGGTGGGAACTATATCGTAATAGTTGGTGCTCACGTCGTAATCGCACCAGGTCTGTCTATCACTGGCAGTATTACCAGAGCAAACATCCCGTTTTAGCTGAGTATGTCTGTTGTGATGGATCGACGTTGCCGAGGCTACTCCGGCAAAGGCCAAAAGAGCAGTCCAAAGCTTCATGATTGCTCGGAGCCTCCAAGAATGCTAAGAATTGGAACTGTAGCAGAAAAGCTCGGAGTAAATCCACAGAAGAATGGAAATTAGAAAAGACAAACGAGGATAACAACGAATGTAATATTGTTGAAAACGACTGTCCGATGATTTGGAGAGAAATGTTGTAGCTACAAACCACCTTCTATCAACATATATATAATCCCTAGATGCTCTACTATTCTGATGCCTTCCGAGGCAGATTGGAACTTCTCTCCAGGAACTTATTCCCAGTATCCAAAGGATCAACAACCTAGCGCAATCCAAGACATATGATTGGACGTGGTTGTGCTCAATATATAAGGGTGCGTAACCTCAGAGCTAGGGTGGGCGATCCGTACCGATCCGTGCCGTTCCCTTGCGATCCACAGTTGGCCTCAGGGGATTGAAACCCATCATGAGCTATTGATTTAGAGGCGGGGTTGCACGATTGGAGATTACCCCTAATGCAGGCCACCTTCACGAATTGCGCGGCATATAGAAGGTCTACGATAGAGCGGAGAAAAGGGTTGATCTCCAGAAACCATCAGAATACGTCAATAAAAAGAGAGTTCTTTAAAACTGTAGACTATCGCCATGTTTTAGATCCCTTACCCAGATTGGGACTACCTACAACCCTACCAAGGAATGCCATCATAGTTTATTTCTTATTTAATAAGACATTGATAGACTGCAGGGCAGTTCCAGCAGTTCTAGACAAAGTCCCCCGCACCCCGCACGTTAGTTCAAGCTGACTAAAATCCCGCAAGTAGGAACCACGCGGCGCGCCTCAACACCGACGTCAGCCAACGCGTGGCCCAGACTCGTCCACGCCAATTTTAGCGACTCTGCAAATGGCAATTATTGGGTATCAATCACATGTCCACCCTAAACCTTTGACTAAGCGGAACAGTGCCCCCCCGAGGCCAAAAGGACTATGTATATAGTCAGCTTACTGTAAAATCTTGTGTCAAGTCAAACATCAAACATCAAACATCTTTTTCATTATCTGCTATCAACCATGTTCCACTTCTTAGTCTGCTGCACAATGCTGTATCTGGGAGCGTCTGCATACGCTCTTGAGGTCGCACAGAGAGCTCCCGGCACGGGTGAGCAGTTCAAACTTTATGCGTATGGAGAGTCAGTTGGTGGTCTTCCTCTTTTCTACAACAACGGTAAGCTCTAATATTCACCGACTACTATCTATAACCATACTGATAAAGTGCTAGGCAAGGCTATGATTGGTGACCCAGCCAATTCGGCTGCTTCGACTACTGCTTCAAGTGTATACTGTCAGTGAAATCCTCACCCTATACTCATAATTGTATGTTAATATGGGACATACTAGTCGAGAGTTCGGATGATACTTGTGTCGCCAACCCGAACAAAACCATCAGTGCAAACGCCAGCTGGTCCAATCAGATGCTTTACATTCCTAGTTCGTCATCTTCGAGCCATGAAGTGGGCTTCACGTCTGAGCATAGGTCGAATGAGACTACTACAGGTTTCATCTTCTACGGAAATTGGTTGATGGTGGAATCGGATTCTGGCGAGATCTCTTCCAGCTTCTATGTTGGAGAGAGCTCGCAGGGTGAAGGCATTTATTCCTTGCTGTGGGATGTCTCTGATGAATCCTCTGCTATTCCGGTGTCCTTGCGTTCGGTGAAGCCTTCCAATGCTTGAGATACTGGTTGCAAGGAGAAACAGAGGCTGGCTGTTGTGATGTGAATCAGTGACTGAAATCTACTAAACAGCCGTGAAGCCCTGCTACTCCGTCACCAGGGGCAACAAAATTTTACCATCGGTAGTATGGACGGACGCCTTACCAACCATCTTCACATTCTAGATCGTATATTTTCATTCAATTGTTTCCAAAAAATTCTATAGCGCTGCTTACCGGGTAAAGACTTCCAGTAATCAATAATGCCGCGTTGATATGCCCCTCATCCTTACAAATATTACGCGTCGTGCCATAAGTAATTAGGGAACAAATTCCCCCATTTTGATAAGGGAACGATCGAATATCCCAGTACAGCATGTTAGATGATATATTTAACGCTAGGAACGAGATCAAAGTCCTGGTTATCCGTCACAACTTGTAACTCGCAAGTAGCGCAATTAAGAACAAAGACAAAGGGCTCCTTTGTTTTATGTTTATGTCCGGCTGATAGGCCCTGTAGCCACAAAATTCGGTTTGCTCACTTCCTGGTGGGAGTCGATTGGTCTATACAAATCGATATTCTCTGACTCATTCGGGCGAATCAGCACTCCCTGGATGGAGCCCCGGTTTCGATGACATGTATTTGAGCATACAAGTTAGTAGGAGGATCATAAAGATGAAAGCACAATACAGTTGTATTGTGGACAGTGTGTACTGGGTAGAACTGTGTGGTAGGAAGAAAAGGAAGACTATAATAGTCCACTAGGGAGTAGTAGTCATATGAGCACTGATTGATTCAAACAATATTTCTCACCGAAAATGAGCTAGCAGATATATTACAAACCTCAAGAACATCATAAGAGTGGAATATCTTTTTGAATGTGTCAAAACGTGTTTTTGCGCCCATTCTCGGAACTCTATGCTACCATGTAATCTCCGATCATATAAAAGTACAAAATACCGCAGTCTCGTTCGGCAGTCTCGTTCGGGCCGTGGTGGGTCTGCAACCGATGGTTCCAAGGTTCAGCTTAAGGGCTGCCCACGTGACTATAACTCTATTCATTCTATTGGTGGGATCCTAACCCCGCCTTTCAAGTGGAATTCTGCCACTTTGAAAATCCCGTGCACCTCCAAAATGAGATTACATAATGTAACAACGATGGGCAGGTCGGGATCTGGAGGCCGTTACTCCGTACATAACCCCAAAAACAAACCTTGGAAGACCCCTTGCTGTTTTATATCCTTGCAAGGTTCTATTTTAATGAGATATGACCTTCAGCCGCTTGAAGAATTTGCAGGGTAGTTAGTGATTTGCTCGATATCATATCTCGAATTATTTTGGATGAAAGATGCTGCTGGGTAAGATGAAATGCGTCTGACTGACTTCGCGATCCTGCAGTTTCTAACCCAGCCCCACTCGCTACTTGGTAGATGGTTTCATGCAGCACGACGCAAGCGCGAATGCTCGCTATTTCAGTCTACGGTAATAAGATGAACCAATTTTTATATTGAATCCAAAAAAATGGAGGAACCGGAGAAACTGACGGTGATGACAATGTAAAATGAGACATTTGAGAACACCGAGTCGAATTCACATAAATCTATATCTCTAGGAATAGATATCTAGGACTGAGCATTGAGGTGACAAGGGGCCCCCAGCGAGCAAGTGCAGCTCTAGATTAAAAAGTGGCCCATTAGTTGTATGGAGTGCATCAGCCGTGCTTAGAAGAGCCACGTTGGAATGATCACAGCATTTAAGAGAGGAGTGAATCACCCTCGGGTTTTGGCTTCTATGTAGACGAGCTGATAGTATTGGTGCAAACTAAACTGATATTCTCAGATCGACATTTTAGCAAAATTAAAGGGGCAGTGCATGAGGCTGAAGGCGAGTAGTAAGTAGGGGAGAGAAAAGGCTGGGGCGATGAGTGGGGGCACAGCCTATACGTGACGTATAAAACAATACTCCATACTAGTCCCTACATAACACCAAACCCTTAAAGGCAAAACTAACCAAAAGGGGACATTCGTAGGGGTCCAAATACTAAAAATTCGGTGTATACAGATTACTCTCTGAATTTTTCTCAAATACCGACTACTCACCCTAAACCTTCCAAGCCATACGCCTTGCCTTGCATCCTTCCATCCATTCTGATGGAATCTGGGCCTCTAACTTCAATATGCTAGCGCAGGAACACTCCTACATGGAACGGCTAGGCAAATATGCCTCTGTTAAAAAAGAGGAAAATGAGCATGGTAACCGTCGAAAGCTGTGGGCGCCATTCTTTCTACGCCGCCCCATCATGGTCGTATTTTCGTTCAGTTTCCTATCACTCTTGGGCACACTCATCGCGCTTTATGTCTACACTCAACGCCAGGGTCGCAGTTTAGGGATTAAGACTGATGGTGATCGGTACTATTATTTATGGACATATGGGCCGACCGCAGGTATGCAGGCCTATGACTTGATTCCAGAGTAAATGATCTAATCATGGTTTAGTATTTACTATCATCACAGCCGGCTGGATGCAGACTGAATACCGCGCTACACAGCTAATGCCATGGATTTTGATGCACCAGGGACCAACACCAGCTTCGCAGAGCATTTTCCTCGACTACATGTCGAAATGGAACCTTGTATCGCTATATCAATCCCTCAAGCAGAAGCACTTTTTGGTGTCTCTCTGTGTGGCAGGCTCGCTGCTTCTTAACGGTGTGACGGTGTTTTCAACGGGTCTCTTCGAACTCGATTCTGTGCCCATCACTCGTCCCTCGAGCCTGACCGTGCCCAAAGCGTTCAGCGGGGCCAATTATTCGGCGACTCTTTATGACTCCCGGTCATTCGCCGCCTGTTCTGCATTTGCTGCCCTCAATTTAACCCGTCCTTTCGGTCTCCATGAGCCCTACATCTACACACCCTTCCAGCCAGTCAGCTCATACGCGACGGGAAATAATACCATCCCAATAGGCCCGAAATATCAGGCAGATATAGAAGTCATTGAGCCTTTCCTCGAGTGCGAGAACGGGACAGTGACTTGGGGCACCGGTCGCATACCATCACCAGACTGGAATGGTCATGGCCAACAAACATACGTGGAAAGAAACACCACAATATGGTCGGCCGGGGGCGGATGTGACTATAAGATTTACGCCGGTACCATCGAAACGCTACTGAATAAGAACAATATCAGCATTGAGATGCATCTAACCGCATGTGGAGGCGAAAGCGCCGATGCTTACGCTGTCGGCAACAATTTGCTTGTGGACTGGACTGCTGATTGGCGAGTTTGGGCGGCGGTCGTCAATCCGGGTGGCGTGAAGCTCCCAGGAAAAAGAGTATTGCAATCGGCATGGGATACCCCTCCCATTCACCTTGTTGTCTGCAAGCCTAGGTATAATAAGTATCGGGGCCCAGTGAGAATCTGGCGTGAACCTGGGCAGAGTGCCATATCAGCAGATATTCAACCGCAGCGCTTGAAGGTCACGGAGGGCATCGCGAATGTGTCAGCAGCAAATATTTTACATAGTAGCTTCCGGTCCTTGAGTCTTAGCGAGGGCAATGGGGGTGCCGAGATTTCGGAGGAGGACTTTCAGTTTACCGGATACAAGGACACCTCACGAAAAGTGTATTGGAATGACATGGCGGCATTTACGGATGCCTTGCGAAGTGAATTCTCGTGTCTTATGCGGCAGGTCGTGCAGAATCAACTGCTTCAATCCGATCCACATTATGTTGAGGGAACCGAAGAGTTCACCGAGGAACGTCTATTTGTGCGTCAGTTGTCGTTTTGGCTAATGGCAGCTCTACTGGTTTGTTTAATTGCTATTGCAATCACCCTTCTTTGCTTCTTTGTTCCAGTTGCTGTGTGCCCGCGCGACACAAGCTCCATTGCGGGAATGACGGCTGTCTTTGCCCAGAGCCCAGAGTTCATGGCCTCATTTAAAGGATCACAACTCAAGACGGAGTCACAGATGGCGGAAACTAGGCTTGGCCAAACACTTTATACCTCAAGTCATGCGGAGGGAACGTTCAGGCTACTCCCACAGAATGAGTCAACGGATAAACCGGCATCTCAAGGCGTCAAATCTGTTGAAAGTGAGAGCTCTTCGACAACCTGGTGGTATCCATTCTCGAGCACATGGTTCATTAGAATCGCTGTGGTCATCCTTCCCGTCGCTGTGATTGTTGGCGTCGAGGTTGTCTACCACATCTCCACCAGAACGCATGGTATCACCCTGGTCGACGGGAAGTCACCTTATATCCACTATATCTGGACCTATATCCCAGCGTTGGTCATGTTTACCATCCGGGTCGTGTTTACATCTGTCGAGTTTGGCGCACGGATCGTCCAACCCTATGCTCGCCTCCGCGAGGGCTCCGCTCCGCCAGAGATAACTATCTTTGAGAACCACCTTCGCAAAATGGCCCTCTACGGGGTATTTGATAACCTCCGAAAAAAGCAATGGATTTTAGCCGCAGCCACAACGTCTCTTCTTCTTGCAGCAATAAACCCAATCGTGGTATCCGGTCTTTATACTGCCAAATCCTCGTGGCCCACATCCCCTATGAACATCACGCAAACCACCCGCTGGAACCTAGGAGACCCTACTCGAGGTGATGAGTTGAAATATAGTAAAGTGGTGGACTTTAATACAGACAAAACGGCCGGCCTTATCATCAATCTCAATCTATCCAGTCCACAATGGACATACAACAACCTTGCCTTCCCGCATTTCGCCCTCATCGACACCGCCATCCCTCCAGGCGCAGGCTACATCGACGTGCGCCTTCCTGCCCTCCGCAGCCAGCTCACTTGTGCACATGCGCCAGTCAACTGTTCTGCTTCAGCAGTTGGATACCTTTGCAGCTCTAATGACCCCTGCTATGAGTATTGGAGGGGGAATAACCCGTTGGACGACACGGAATACTTCCTTAGAGGTACTTACTTCTTGCCGGCCGAAAATGCAACCTCAAACTGCTCCACTGACAACATACTATACGGCGTATATGGCTCCCAGTCTCCATTGATCGAACACTATTTGCTCAACTGCAATGCGACAATAGAGGAAGTAGATGTCGACACAAGACTCCAGCTCCCCTCCTTCTCCATTGACGCGGACATCCACCCCCGGGTCGTGCCAAACACAGCCAGAACACCCTTCAACACGACCAAGGACTCCTTTCCGTCCCTGAAAACTGTCGATAATTACCTCTTCAAAACAAACCCCAACGTCGGAAACATACTCCTCAGCGCTCTAACAGATGGCGTCCACGGCGTCCCCGCTGAAGAACTCCTCGACCCGACGGTTCTGGCAGCGCGTCTCAATACAGTTTGGGGCATCATCATGGCACAATTATTCAATTCTAATGGGCGGGAATCCTTTACTGCCCCGCTTAACACTACGTGGTTTATCGAGCCTGCTACCAGCAACGCCCCTATCTACGAAGGCGTGTTCCATGATGGCCGGAAGTATCTTGTGCAGAGTGAGATTTCCACGCGCATCCTGGATGGCGTACTAGGCGGGATGGTAATCTGTGCACTTGCTGTGCTTATTATGATGCGGACGAAGGAGGTGCTGCCTAAAAGTCCGTGTAGCATTGCTTCGGTTGCGAGTCTCGTTGCTGAGTCAAGGCTTTTGGAACTTTTGAGGGGTACGGAGTATTCTGATGCGGAGTTGAAGAAAAGGGGGGTCTTTGAGGGGGTGTTTTCAATGGGGTGGTGGGAAGTTGAAAGAAAGACGAGGCAGTCTGACGTTTCGGCCTCGAGTGATTTGAGTGAGTGTAATGTTAGGGATGAAAACGAAGATGAACGACCTGTTTCGGCCATGGACAGTGGTGATGTTAATGAACGGGTTGATGACAGACGGACTAGATTTGGGATTGATATTGATGGAAACACGCCGTTGTTGCGTGATGTTTCATGAGGGTTTTCCGAGGTTGTTATATTATATACCCATTTGAAATACTACTAATGTGATAAGAAATCCAAGTCCTTTCACCTATTTTGGCTCTGGCGGCCAATATATAGCAGATTTCAGTCATTGACTTCACATAATTCCTATAGAATCTTCTAACCTCGACGAAAGCAAAGATAGTTTAAGATAGTTTGCTTACCATTATCAGGTTACTGACGTTAGTACTGCTATCTAGAGCCGGCATATACATGGAATGCCAAAAGTGTGTGCTGGGAGATAGATATAGAAGGACTACTATGAAGATAGGAGTGCTCTAGAAAAAATCTCTTATTGTGCGTGGAAGGAAAGAATATTTTGTACAAAGTTGGGGTTTCATAGGGCCCTAATAGGTACCTAGTATTAGTTAACTATTGGTTGTAGCCAGGGTCGGCATGACCCCCGATTCTGACGTCGGGCGTGGATTTATAGATCAACGGTTTATTATAGAAGAGACGGTCCACGGATGTATTTTTATATAGCAGCTGATCGGAAAATCTAAGACCCAGTCTCGAGCATACTACATCATACACAAGCCTCAGATCGTAATCCCACCTAAGACGAAGTAGCCTGAGCACCAGCAAGCGCGCTAGCAGGGGTCGCGCCAGGGTAGAAAGAAGTCGGAATAGCAGGAATAGGAATGGGCGACGCGGTACCAAAAGCAGTTGCCAGATCGGAAGCCATGGTGGCAGCAGAGTATCCAGAAGGAGCAGACTTGACAGTCTGAGTAGTGGTGTACGAAGTATAAGCTTCACCACCCTTCAGACACGCGCCGGAGCCATATGCACTCTCACAGCTGTACCACTGGGAAGAGCCAGATTCAGTCCACATGGCGAAATCCTCGATGGTCATTTCTTTGCAGGGCACGCCGTCCGCACATTTGACTTTAATGGGGCCGCGCTGGGCGCCGTTTGCTTCGGTTCCTTTCCAGTTTTTGATTGTGACATTGGTGAGTTGGACGCCGTCGCCAGATACCTTCGTCATGCTGCTCCACGCGCTGTCGATGTCGAGGGAGTAGGCGTTGCCGTGGCCTGCTTAGTTAGTGGATGTGCTGGGGAGACTGGTGGTGAAGAGTGTGTGGTGCTTACCAATGAAGTTCTCCAGGATGAGGTTCTCGACGTTACCGCTGCCTCCGTTGCTCTTGATCATGTACATCTGGTTTGATTTCCAGGTGTAGATGTTGCGGTAGGTGATATCGCTGACGTCGACGCCCGCGCCAAGTGATCCCATGGCACAACCACCACTCCAGTTGCAGTAGATGTTTTCGACGAGGATGTTCTTAGCGGGACTCTGTCTTATTGTTAGCCATGCTCTGTTTTCGGGAGTACTTTATAGCCATACCTTGACAGTAACACACTCATCTTTGTTGGTGACCTCGACCTATTTGGTGTTAGCAACTACCCTCCACAACGATGGAAACAGATAACTGACATCATGAATCCAAATATTAGTCGACCAAACATCAATTCCATCCAAACCACCCTTGTCGCCACCACGAATAGCTAGGTTATAAACCTCACCATTCTCACAAGTATCCATAGAGAAATGGAACACAGGTGAATCAACAAGAGCAATATCATGAACCGAGAAGTCGGTCACTTCATACAGCCTCAGAATCCGCGCTCCACTGGTCGATCCCGTCTTATGGTACTCATATCCATAACCCTGCACAGCACCCTTGGAGGTAGAACTAAACAGTTCAAAGTCTGTGGTATGTTCGATCATAATCATGTTTCCTCCGGCGGTACCAGTCCGATAGAGGATACCGTCCAACTGGATAGCACAACTTTTTCCGCCTGTCAGAGTCACCCAGGACTCAAAGGCGTAGTCGCCAGACGGGATGTAAACCACGCCGCCGTTCTTGCAGTCTGCCCAGGCGGAGGTGATGGCTGCACCGATATCGGTGGATTTGTCTGCTACGGCGCCGTAGTTCAGTACATTGCAGACTTTGTGGGCGGATTTAGTGGCGACGGTGGTTGTTGGGCCGACCGAACCGCTAAGGTAGGCGTTTGCGAGCAACGGCGCCAGGCCAATTGCAATCGCTGAAGGAAAGTACATATTGAAACGAATGAATTATAAAATTAAGAAAGGAAAGGAAAGGTTGGGGAAATGCAAACTCAGAACGGATTCTAGCTAAATATATACAACCCCTGTAGATAATAATATCCCAGACAGCGTTATAGTATGGGCTGTTCTTCTGAAACCCTAGCTAAGCCATCATGTGGTCGAGACAGAGTGGGGATTTGCGGGAGCGTATGAAGAGCTATGGTGAAAGCTTGAATGAAGTCTTTAGAGGTGAATAAAGGGTGACAAGGGGCTGTAACTAGTTAGAGCGTTTTGAGTTAAGTAATTGGCACTGAAACATACGCTCTTGATTAAGTGTTGACGCTAAAGGCCATTCTGAAACACTCTATTTCTGCTTTCTGTTTAGCATACGTGGAATTTTCATCTAATCTTGGTAACTGTTGTATAAGCCCCTGATTCTAAAAGGTGTGTTCTTGTGGATTTCAAGAATTCCCATGTCAAAAAGGTATATATAGACGATGCTGCTCCGCTCAAGGAGAATTACTATAAACATCCCCCCTTTTAAACCCACTTTCTTACTATCCACCCACTTGTTTAAACTACTCCAGGTAAGGCACTATTTGGGACCACATTTTCCGCTGACTATGTAAATTATCATGGTAACTAGTTAGTTATCCCCTAAGTAAATGACACAACCATCATATGACTTTGTCTATACCCAGCTGTAATCTTGAGCTCAACTCAGGCCCTCTACTCCTGAGTGGTTACAAAAGTCAGAAGCCCCGATTATCGCTGCAGTAGTATATATTAGGCCCTAAATCCTTTGGGGACCACAAGGCTATTAGCGCCCCTTCTCGCCCGAGCTGGGATGGCAGGCTAGTTCGTAGTGGTCTAAGCTATGACACCTGCTCACTGTTTAGAAGAGAGCATCACTAAGTAATCAGTAAACTTTCAATTAGCACCTACATAGCATCAAAGATAATTCATATGACTAGTCTAAGCTCATCACTCTCTAAGCTGGTGCTAGTATTTTCTCTACCAGCCTGAGTGTGAGCACCTTCATTAAAGCGGCGTCGGCTCAGATAGGGGAGTTTCCCCGATCAGGAAAACATGATACATAGTATAAGCATATATGTACTAGATTGGATTTGGTAAAGCTGAGCACGCCTTAGCACACCTGCGAACTCACTAAGCATCATATTTAATGTGTGTTAGGCGGGTAATGCATTGGGAAGATGTCCTCATGGCCGATAGTTGCCATTGGCTTCCGCGATGTAAACCGAGCTCACGATTCGCTCCGGCTATTCCTCGGTATAGACTTAAAGATATAAGCGTCTATGAATTCGATGGATAGCATACAGGGACCGAGTGCATGGCGATGGTATACATATCCCTTCAGCACTTTGCTACTGGCTTGCGAGATTATACTAATGAAGAGGGATATAGGGTATTTATTATTGAGGGTATCATCACCGTTCTCTTTTCGGGTGTCATATTTTTTGTTCTACCTAATCATCCCAAATCTCCAAGAAGCAGCAAATGGCTAAGCCCGCGCGAACAAGACTTCATTGAGGCTTGTCTCGGTGAATGTGCTCCTAAAACGTCTGATCCAGCCTTCAGCAAACAGGAGATCCTCGCTGCTCTCCCATCGCCCATTCAAGGGCTTTTTTACCTTCTCCCAGATGCTCATTAATCTCGGAATGTACGCAATGCAGTGGTACCTCCCCTACCCCCACCACCAGTTTCAGCTTTACAAAGCTACCGGCCAACCAGCACTTTATGCGATGGTCGAATAATGAATGGCAAGGTTTTTCCTACTCGGGAACAGCCTGTGGCATATGGCGTGAACAGTGATCGGTTTCTGTGTGTCTCATGGTAGGCACCACCTGGTATCCCAGGCTCACTGTCAATCTGCATAGTCCCTTGATAGAATTTAATTGACTCCTTGACGTCCCAAAGGTCTGTTGAGGTAAATGTCAGGTAAACACTCTTGATATACAATGACACTAAAACTCTTTTCTATCTGTGCCCGAGTAGATCTGCTTGAATAAACCTTCCCTGGTAAGAAGATTTTGCGGAGTATCAAACTCAACCAAGACATCCGGCATCCAATACTGCAATTCGATCAAAATCTATGATTGCGTCAGGCTGTTCAGCAATTAGCTCGCTCTTAGACAACAGACGAAGCTGGGAACGTACGCTACAAGCGACACTGAACACAGTACATTCATGGAGAGTGTCTCTTCTGACTTTTTAAACTTGTCGGTCTATTTGGGTATCAATGCTACTCGTGGCTCCATCCTGAATTAGTACCTGACACACCGTCACTGGCCTGCCTTTTAAGAATTGCCCGCGCTAGGCAGAATAGGGAGCTTTTGCCGCTAAAACATATAAGGGTTGGTCAGCAGCCTGGTTAAATAAATGAAAGCAAGAAGATGGGAAACAAGGTACCTGCTGGTGCGGCTGTAGATACCGATCTTTTCGCCTGGGTATATGTGTATAAAGATATTGACCAGAGCTAAAGCTCTGTTAGTATAACGGATAGAGAGATCCTATATGTTAACCTCGCCCCTATCTAGCTATAATGTAGGTAGTTCTAGTGCGGTGTCCGGTTGGTGTTTAGATAGCGTTGTCTTAACAAATGACTTGAGATGGACTATCGCTCTGACTGACGTTTCGAGAGTAGTCTATGATATGATGAAGTATGATAGTAATTGGTTGAATCTAAAGATATTGTTCAGCACAACACCTAGGAAACTCGAATCTGTGCTATTACGTAGCACGAAGGCTAGTATTACCGCAACGGTGATATTCGAGATTGAGCTGTTCCGATCTCTAATGGCTTGCATTATTTGATCTCAAAATTTATAGGCCTCTGCAGCTGAATTTCTTTCTATTTTGTTTGATTTCGTATATGAATTGGAATAACTCAGTGCGGGGATCCACGATAGAACCGGTTTTTTGATATTCATCTAAAGCCTGTTTGAAGCAGGAGAGAAATTTCACTGCTAGAAAGCCTCTCTAAATGCTTGTCCAATTCTGCCACTTCAAGGAGACAGATCTAATAGCGCTCCCACCGTAAAGGCCATCGATGGCCAGAAATGCACAGCGAGCACCAAAGACATGCTCGATCTGGGAAGCTAGATCTGGCCCAGTGAGGGAAAGCCGGGATTTGCGGCCCGGAAGTGCATGATTCATAGGAGTTATGGGCTCTCACTGGAAGGTGGGATTTTGAGACCGGCACAGGGTAAATGACCGTCAAGTGTGAGCCCACCACTCATACAACCCCTCCAACTCAGAACCGCACATCCCAACTTTCGCCAATTCCACCTCGATTATCACGAATTGAACACTGGGGGCTGTCTCTGAGAACTGAGGACTTGATCAGTCAGGCTGGAAGAGCAACCTCGGAAGCAAAGAAAATGAAATAGCAGATGAATATCTGGCACGAACCATCCTTCTTTAGGCTAGCTAGCCGTGGACCATTTGCACAATATGGGACTTCTGAATATCCGAGCATCCTTCTGGACCTGCGACATCAGAACTTCCAGTAACCTGATATGGCTTAGAGGGGATCGGACACCGATATCACCCCGCTTTCGCATTATAACATCCAGCTTGATCGTTTGGTTGGACTCTCTGTCGTGTTTATATATCACCAAGCTGTTTTGTAGATAGTTAGTGAATATCAGCTTCTTAGAAGTATCACGTGAGAGAAGTGAAGAAAATACCACGCAAGGAACATTCGAAACCAGGTTATATAACGCGGACTGTTTCTTGTTCTTTTCTCGATGTATTGGGATATACAGCAACTGCATCAAACAGCCTCTATGCATATTCCCCCGGGCCTCCTGGTAATGTCGAAGGTGTCTATGGCAGTGAAATCATCGCTCTAGATGTCTATCGCTGCCTGCTAGCCGGGTGTAAATACCGATCTCTTCACTTGGCCGTAGGACTTGGGAAATTCAATATCTTATATGTGAAGAGATCGACCGCAGATAGTAATAGACCCAGGGTTAGGAAAGAAGATGAAAAACCGAAAAAGAAAGAGGAAGAGGGATGGAGAAGAGGGGCATGTAGGAAGATAAAAAGGAAGAGAAGAACCAACAGAATGCAAGGTCCCGGGTAAGCAAGAGAGGTGAAGAAAGGTAAAGCAAACTGCTGATTCTTCTATTTGTGAACAAACTGGAGCTTGTTCTGATGTCAGCTAGGTCCTAAGGCAAACCGGCATCCCAACACAAGGAAAGTTGCATCTTGTCTAAACAACCAATATGCTACCTCACCATCTCGGTAAACATTGCTGCAGACAACCACCTTTAGAGAGGCTTGGAGGAGAAAGAGTTAAGGTCTCAGGATAGCCAGATGGTTCTTGATGCGGCTCTTGGAAATCCAGCCGAACCTCAGAATGTGTTCTGAGATGGTTCTTGATAGTTGGCTTTTGCACAAGTCCCAAGCTGACAACAGGAAACCGACTGGTTGGTCTGGTTGGTCCATTTTTAAACTGGAACGAGCCCTGGAGATGAGTATGCAGACGGTAGGTATTAACCTTGAGGATGTGTGATAAACAATTACTGACTGGCCATATAGTAGAGAGCTCGTGCGTGGTAAATAGACAACAACCCTTCGTGATCTATTCCTAACGAGATGATACAAATGGCGCCTTTCTAATTGTTGGGGAAATATTTCCAACTTCTTGTATTGGCGGCTATGCTATGTCAAAGATAGTACAGCGTCCAATTTCGGAAGCGGCGTTTGGCCTCGTCTATGTTCGAACAGGACAATCAGCGGCAGCAAAGCAGTCCACAAGTCAAGAAGCAACGCAGCCGCTGTGGAACGAGATTTTGGGATAACTTCGCGTGTCTCTGAGTTGAATCACTTTAATTCCTCATTTCCCGCTTGCTATTTCCATGCCTCTGACCATGAACGTCGGCGAGGATTCTCAACAACTCTCCAGCGGCACCACCAACTAGGCCAAACCGAGGCTGAAATGGTAAGTCACATTCACCTCTCCCAAATTATATCTTACGTCACATATATAGGCTTGGACCTGGATCAAATCTTGTCTTGATCAAAACTGGAAGCCTACCTTGGACAGTATTATGCACGAATACATGCTCATATCTCCTCTGTCGAGCACAAAACTTCACTCATGATACGTGTCAAATGTATTAGCAGAAGATAGAGTCATTTGTTTCACTCGGCTTCTGACGGGGGATCGATTTCCTTCACTGACATGGCCTCTGGCATAGGGATGTGAAGCCAGACAACACCCTAGTGAGAAGCTACAATCCCCCATATGCAATAGTGACCGATTTTGGATGCGCATCTGACGCCACCAACATCTTCTATGATAGGGCAGGGACTGTACAATATCTTGCGCCCGGGCAGGCCGAGGGGAAATGCTCGAGCCATTGATTATTATTGGAGCTGTGGTATAATCGGATTGGAGCTCATACTACGGAGTAAAAACACCAATTAAGTAGAGCATCATGCCCAGTCACTTTGGCCCCCACTTAGTATCTAGAGGATAACAAACTCGCGGGCCAAATGTTCCCAAAACATGCTGATGCTGGGAGAAGCCCCAGATTAGCGCATGATGGCTGTTGATACTTTGCTCTAGCTTGGCAAATCCTCAGAAAGCAGGGAATCCAACGAGGAGCAAATTAATACCAGGTTAGATGGGTCATAGGATCGAATTTTGACCCATCTGAGTCTCAGTTGAACTGCCTATTCCCTTTTCATTTCAAATATATATATATATATATATTGATTCCACTAGAGCTTCTGTCACATCAAGCTGATTGCGCCAAGAAACCTAACAATAAGATTTTAAGGAAATTAAACTCAAGTCGCACACTCCCCTAACAAGGAAATTGTCCTATGTAGGTCGCATTTTAAAATAGACTTGGCTATATCGATTTTCAAGAGAATCACCTTTTGCGTTCAAATAAAGATCGAAAGTCGTTGTAGATCCCAAATGTACAACGTGCTACTGACAAAAACACATTTCTCCAGCCACAGCGCAACACCGCAACACCGCAACACCGTAAGCCCGCAATAAACAACCATTTAATGCGTCCATCCACAAGACCGTCGTACTCCACACTGCACCCATGATCTACGAGATTATTACACTCTGGTAAAGTGTAAAAAAAAAATCCTGTCTACTGCACTAGCCAGTGCCCGAAATCAATAATGTGCTCATCGCCCTTGGTAACACACACCTCTATGTTGTATCCACTGTGTCGCTGTTGGAGCGGGAAAGAAGCGGGAGAGGGACTTCGTTGGAGCATTTGTCCGATATGGGAAAGATACTCGGTTTAGGTGGGGCCGACTTGGGTCAACTGGGGCTTTTCGGGGTGGACTATTTCCACTGATCAGGTAGTTTTCTTTTTCTTTTTCTTTTTTTTTCCCTCGTTGGGTGACCTTCTTTTTGGGTGATTCTAGAGTGGGATCAACTATGGAGTTTGAATGGAGTCTTCCATACAATATACGGAATACCACTTAATCAGTGTTGGTGTGCTGGAGGTGCATATGTTGTATGTAGGGGAGGTGGAATGACAAGGTTGAAGTAATGTGGAGTCGGTGCATATTACTGAATCCTTATAGTAGTATACACCCATATATACGTTGTACGCTGAAGATGCAGACTTGCTGTGTGGAGAGAGAGAGGGACGGAAGCACTGTATATCACATCGGTGTGCGGCATACAGGCCTTGTGGAACGCAGATAAAATTGCAAGTGTGCTGGATGGAGGACGCGGTGAAGACGAAGCGGGTGTATATCTCCCAGGTACCGGAGTCGAATCGGAGCTCGGGGTGCATATGTGTGATAGGCAAGATTCTGATGTCTCAAAAGTCTTAACGCGAGCCCGGGCAATTACATCTCTCCTCTTTTGGACTAGTTTATTAAATTTATTATAGAGAGCGCGGGAAATGACTCCAGGGCTTGAGCCCCCTCTCAATTTTTGTAGAAAGCATAGGAAAAGGTAGAATTTATAATGTGGATATTGTTTTGGTTTATTTAAGTACTAGGCTTTCAAAGCACTTCCAATCTCATATGCAATATGCAATATTGCTTTCAGTAAGTTGAATAATTGGGTGTGGTCCAAAAAGGGTAAACTAAAAGAGTAAATCTCTATCATCAACACATGATAACTGCCGAAAATTAAAGCTAGGATCCATAGCCCGTGATAGGATTGTGTTCCGATATAACCCTAGAAATGGTGTGCCATCTCACTGCAGCTGTTCGTTGCATATACCCCTGCTATCAGCTGCACCGGGCTTATTTCAGCGACACCTGTCTTTCACGGTATGTATAAGCTAGACATGTCGACTGTTGGACAATAACAAGATAGTAATACATAGCATACGGAGTACTCCGTAGTGAAGGGTCAAATGGAGCTACGTAGTATACGAGGGGCAGCTCCTCAGGATCAGCCCCTGCATGTGTACGGAGTACGGAGGACGGAGGATAGGATCCCCAACTCGATATTTTTGACTTTCCCTTGTTGGGAAGATCAGCGTACTAAGGTGATCAGCACCTGAGTTATGAAAAAGGGCGCATAGACCAAGAATGTGGAACCTGTGACGGTTACCAAGGAGAAACGGGAAAAAAAAACATAAAGCGTTGCAGTTAAATTGGGTAAAACGAGTAATTGAGGAGCTGATGGGGATTTTAGAAGGTTTTGGAGTAATTTCAATAGATTCGCGTGAAGGAATGTGATTGGCCCAACCTCTCTGAGAAGAACCACGTTGGCTTGACCGCTAGGCGCCGTCATTGTCTCTCTTTGACTCAAAACCTCCCATCACCAAAATCCACCTGGGTTTCTGCTCCGCCACCAGAGTCATACGTTTGACTTCACGGATAAGGAATGTCTCTCCCCCCCCCTACTGGACCTGAACCTTACGTGGCATCAGGACCCAACATATCCGAGGATGGCAGCCTGCATTTATGAATTGCGCCCGATACACATCTTTTGACTTTCGATTCCGATTATAGTTCGTAGAGTTAAAGAGTCGATGACGAAGGATAACCGTGAGGCTGCAGCCTTCATCGTGCATCGTGCATTAGACCTTACGTGTCTGTATATTCCCCCAAGTGCTGTGTCACAGGGCCCTTGTAAGGCCTAGACTGGGATTGAAACAGCTTGGAAATCGTCCAGTTCGAAAGCGCGACCAGCTGATTCTCCGCCGTATATTGTAGCCTATTGGGAAACGGCAAGGCCTCAAAGTTCCAACCTTGAAGACATTTTTGTGTCGGAGGATAATCCCAACGATCGTCGAGTCCTAAGATGGGTCCCGCCAATAATGCTGGCCATCTAATTTGGGAGATAGCGACCGAGGCGATAAACGAGAAAAAAAAAATATTATTTTTCTTTGCACAGAGTACTCTGTACTTGGATAATCTGTGGGTTGTATTTCATCCACAGGCACGGAGTACTCCGTACTTCATATCCCTGTTTACTCCCATCACATTTTCACACATCAGCTCCAAAAACAAGAAACAAAGGAGAACGCACGGGGACCAGGGTGACCAGGACGTGTGCATCCGATGCTACACCATAAGGAGCTGATGACATGGCGCTAAAGCAAGCCAAATTGACTTGGCCCGCAGCTCCCGCTGCATTCTTTGGGGCTACGAAGGGGAACCGGGCAATCATAACCCCCGACTTGGAAACGTCTGGAAGGATGAAGGAAGCTGGGATCGGCTCCGCCATCCTGTGCTGCCCCAATAGTGGAGCAGTGGATTCGTTGGAGAGGGGGTGAAATGGGAAAGTTCATCACTAAGGATTGTCCCTTTGTGGATATATACAATACCGCTTCCCTTTCGGAAGTTCCTGTCCTTATGAGCGGCTGATTTGTGATCTAGCGCCTGGTCTCGGACGAGACCGCTGATTGCCTTACAACGTACCCTCCGTCTCCGGATGTACTTAATAGTACTAGTTCACTATAGCATAGATTATATTGAAAACAAAACATGATCCGGGAGTACTAGGGCTCGGATCTTGCCCGGCATGCAGGGTTTTAGGAATCTCGTATTTCCCAAGCAGTTCGTATAGTCCCGTACAGAGTACAACACAAGCTGAATCCTGCGAAGATACCTCTTTGTGTGTTCATGTGTTCAAGGGGGGATGATCAGACTCAGACCGGGGCTGGATCCTTGAAAGAAATCCCCATGTTGTGCCGCTGTTACGGTGTGCTCAGTGGCATACCATAAGAGATCGGCATTTTTTTCAGATTGTGTCAGCGGTTCCACTAATAGAGAACTCTGATCAAGACAAATCAGACGCGCCTGGCCTGGAAAATTGTCTCCAATTATTTCTTTTCTTTTTTCCTTTCCCTTTTTTGTGCATAAAGTGGGTCTACAAATACGTTCCATTGCAGGCTTGGATGCCGCGTGATGGGCTTGATGTGTTTTGCATCGAGATCGGCTGTTATTTGTAGATTAGTGAAATTAGTGACTTCGTTCTCATATAATGTATTGAAACATATATAATTTGGGGTGTTGGTTTTTCTATTTTGTAAATATAGTTAAATTGTTCATCTCCAAACCAAATCCTGCCAATATACGATAGATTAAAGGAAAAAGAAACAAAAATAAGAAGCCGCCCCTGACCCAAGGCCCGGGCTTTGACCGGGTATTGGTCTGTTTTTGGCTTTGGCAGAGCCCTAAGCACGATCAGATCCACCTAGCCACGTTGTGAATGGCTCCAGTTACTCCTTTTTTCTGACGGGGTTTTGATTTTTCTTTTGGTTTTGTTATCGTATGTAGCCCCATTTATTTTAGTTAGTCCACGCCAAGTCTCCAGCAATTGGCGCCAATCTTAGACTGGGACTTGGAACTGACCGTTCTACCTGCTACATACCAAATCTGCAACCTGTAACTTGCAATCTGTCTATATTTATACGTATTTGTACGTATTTGTACGTATTTGTACGTATTTGTACGTATTTGTACGGGGTACATTGTAAAGCTACAGGTGATATCAATACTGATATCAAGACTGATCACATTCTAAATACTCCGTACATCCTTCAAATGTCAAAAACTCCGCTTAATCTGAACTCAAAATTCAAGTTCAACGGGGGTTCAACCGCTTGGCATAGCCGAGCTTCCCGCTCAGAGCCCTTTTGTATTTTTTTTTACTAGACATTTTTCTAGGCAGATTTCTAGATTATCTACTACCATGTTGTATTCCCATATTCCCATTTGGTGGCGTCTGGAATGGATTTCTGTGCCACGCTCCCGATGAAACAGGGCCCACAAACGTTGAGGCAATCGATACGCTACGTATTAACTATATTTTAGTTGGCGCCCCTCTTTTTCTTTTTTTTTTCTCAGGTGATACTACTAGACAATGACCTCAAAATGTTGGTGTAAAAATGCAGGTAGCCTAAACCTCGCATGGTCCAAGTTCCCCATTTTCGCTTCAGCCAAGCCGACCTAGACGATTGGCTGTGAACCTGTGGTGAAAGCCGAGTCGAGTAGTCTATTTCTGGGCTCGGAACATTTAAATGAACCAAAAAAAAGTCAAAACAAGAGTCAGAGAGGAGTAAATGAATAAATACATCAAACAAAGATCATGGTGGCAATGATGCATCTCCTGCATCATGTACTCCGTACTCCGTGCTCCGGGTAGTAAATGAAGAGCAGTCAGCATGCAGAGAGAATAGCAACCTCACATCCGGATATGCACGGTACAAAGGGAGAGGCGACAGTTATTTAATCTAGACTTTTGGGAAGGATAATGACGATAATTATCCTTCACTCCACTTACACCCCTGTCGAAATCCAAAAAGGCAGTACGTAGTCGATCTCTACAAGCCCATCACATTGTAACCCTTGCGTAACGAGCTCGGTGATGGTATAACTGAGAAAAAGGAAGGACGAGGGAAGGACAAGGGAAGGACAAGGTATCCTGTATATTAATTAAATTCCACTAAATTCCCATTCTTACAACGGATCAAAAAGAAGAGAGAAACAGACTCTTGGAAGTATTGGCCGCAGATCGGGCCGGATCGTGGGTCAACCCAATAGGTGCATAATAGTGAGCATTCCCAGCGGCTAAAGAGTCAAGGTTCCTTGGAATTTTTGAATTTCTGTAATTTGCTTTTCTTGCCCAAAAGGGAACAAGACGTATAAAAAAGGAAAAGAAAGAAAACCCTAACAGGAGCCCCAGTTTAGGTGTGAGACTATTGGACTATCCGGACTTTTAGCATAATATACCATACATACTATATCCACTATACACCCTATACACCCTATACACCCCATACGCTATATTATACATATTTAATCTATTCTATTCTTCCCCATGTTCGCCTCAAAAAGCATGTTCCATGTTCCCACAGGTCCGATCCTATCCCCCACTCTACTATTTGCTGCACTCCGGAGTATTCCCTATGGGCCCTGGTCGAAACGGTGGAACTGCCCTGATTCATGGATTCGGTTCCAGTTTGCCCTTTTGTTTTTTTTTTTCTTTTTTTTTGTCTAGGCTCGTTTCGTTAGTGTCAACGTCGTGTCATCTTAGCATGTGCGGTGGGATCGTAGATCCAGGGCTCCCTGGATTCCCTTATAAGCCTGCCTTGCCTAGTAACGGGATCTTCACTAGAATTAAATACTCTCACCCGTTTCTGAACGGGAGCATCGGCTCTTTTTCTATCACATCCACTCTTTATTTGACTACACTCCATACTACGTAAGCTATTTGCTGTTCTACCACAACTGACTATATACTGACTTGATTCCCCCCCCTCAGTCAACTTCCTCACTTGCAGTTTTTATTCTACAATTTATTATATGGCCAATTATTCCTGGCAACCTCAGCCCCCTGCAACAGGCTCTCAATGGCTACAAGACAATGCTTCTTATAGCCAGCCCACCATGCAAGATTTGACTCACGCTTTCCCTCGACCGAGGCACACTCGCGTCATGAAGCCTCGTAGTGCAGGCAACAGTCCTTCATCAGCAACCAGAAGACGATCAACTGTGAATCAAAATGTGATGCATGGACTGCCCACTCAATATCAATCATCACTAGAAGATGCCCTTCTTGCCTCAGCCGCCCGGAACTCACGTCCGATGAGCTGGCATCCTTCTTCGGCAAGAGCTCGGGGCCTTTCCAACCCGTACATGCCAGATTTCCCTTCGGATAGCTACGCCGGTATGGGAGCCGTGCCTGATCAATACCTCAGCTCAGACATCTACTACGACGAAAACATCATGTCATATCCCATGACTGCCGACCCTTCATTCTCGCCCAACTACTTCCCCGTCTACTCAACTATGCAGGAGGACTGCCCACTCCCGCAGCACACGCCGGCGTCCATGACACAGATGGACCCGATGGGATGGGATGTCGCCTCCTTGTCCACCAATATGTCGACCATGTCGCACCCAGCCTCCGACAACTGGAACCTAGACATCCTATCAATGGGCACCAACATCCCACCACCAGAGACAACATGTCCAAGCTACGTCAACGTCCCTTCCCCAGGTGAACTCAGTGGTCCGTCAACACCGGATTTTCTCCCCATTCAACAATTCGAGGATCCCTTCCAAATCACCGCCGAGCCCAAGAAGACCGGAAAGGGCGAAGAAGAACTGGTTGGCATGGGTCTCTACAGTCAACCTAACGGAATCCTGGCACGAGCCCCGCAGAGCAAATCCGGCGAGGGCCTGAAGCTCGAAGAGACATTCACCCCATCCGATGAAGATAATGATGATGAGACAGACGAGGTGGAGATCATTGGAGAACGTGAACTGCCCCAACAACCAACCTACCATGAATCCGCGTCTACCATTCGCCAGTCGAACTTTACTTCCAAGCAGCAGCCCAGACAAACCCTGAACCTGCTCCAGCGGTCTTTCTTCTTCGACCACGATGAGACGGATCAGCAGCCGATGCCCGTTGCACAGCCTTTTGCTAGTTTCAATCAGCCTTGCATGAACTATGGATACGGGTGGATCTGAGGGGATCGCCTGGCGGAGGTTTTTGTTTTTTTTCCCTTTTTTTTGGCATTTTCAGTGTATCAGCGGCATAGCGTGGAGTTTTTCTTTCCTCCTTTTTTTTTCTCGGAGTCGGATACACGGAAAGGATACCCCTGGGACGAGATAACTAGCGACGCATATCTAGCTACATTTACCTTAGGTGTACTCTCGTACACGATATGATACACAATCTATCTCAATATTTGCTACCTATCTTTATTTCCATTTCTAGTAGTCAAATCCCACGGTAAAATCGTTGTCACATTCTTTCCAGTTTCGAGGTATACAAGATCGCCCTCTGATTGGCTGCGGAAAAAAATAAGCCTCGGCATAACCATCCCAAAAGGAACAACAATCCACCGAAAATATTTCGCTGGCTATCAACGAAAAGTCAAGCCAGGAAAAGGTTGCCCATCGAGCGTCGAATTTAATTTTGAATCTCTCATCTCAAACTCAGAGCCGAGAATGGCAAAGGTCATTTTCACGGCTTGGAAAACCAAGTCCCAGTTGCTGGAAGTGCGGAACGAGTTTTACCCTCCGTCTGCGTACGCTGGACCGGATTTGCGTTCCCATGGCTGTGCAGTGGTATGTTACATATGCATGAGGGACAGAATGAATGTGTGATGTCCAGCCGTGTACGGGGTTAACTAACGATGTCCGAAGGTCGAAGCTTGGAAGCTACGCGGCAATGTACCGCACCATGTTGAAGCTACCGCGTTGTTGACAGATGCTATTCTCCACGATGATGCGCAGAGGAATTCCATCTTCTCAATTCGTGCTACATATTCCGCAGCTTTCTGTCGGTGAGTATTGAGCCGTACCTGATTCTTTGTTTTTTACATTTGTTCTAAGAGAAGACCCATTCTGAATCTCTTGGGATAATGTCTCGAATTCAAATTTCCCCCATTCACAAAGCATATCCTGTTCCCAAAATAACTAACGTCCTAGTTTAGCTTCGTAACCGGTCTCGTGGACACCAAGATCCACGGCGTTCGCCGAACAATGTTCCAGCGCGCCACAGACCTAGGCCTCCCAGCCTCCTTCGTGGAACTCCGCCACGAAGCAACCCACCGCGAGCCGCCATCGCTTGTCGTACTACGCAAAGCTGCACAGCGCTCGCTCGAGTGGCTGTGGGACAATTACTGGGCCGGCGTTGGTGATGATTCCGGTGCGCCTGCATTGACCCATGACGACGGTGCATCTGTCAGGGCCGCCTTGTGCGACGCTCTGCAGCCTCTATCCGGTGGATCGGCGGATCCTGTGCCCAAGAAGCGGAAGCGGGATCAAGCTGTTTCGGTCGCGATGCGGCTTGTCTCGGTTTGTAATGTTTCGGCGACTAGGGTCAGGCTTTTGTCTTCTGTGTTGCTCGAGCGGGGATTATTGGTGCCTAGTGGACGGGAGTAAGTTTGCTATTCCCCTTTTCGATTCTGGGGGTTTTCTCAACTGTGGAGTCAGGGGTGCATCTGTTGTCGGGGAGTACATGCTGACTTTGGCATTTTTTACCTAGAATTGGGGATTCCCTGAATGATACATTCAAAGAATGGAATCCAGTTCTGCAAAAGGTTGCAGAGAGTCATCCTGCGTTTTTGAGACATTTGACGGAAGATCTGGTGAATGATCTAGCATTTAAGAACACAGCCGATATCGCGGCAGATGCGTCTTCCGAGGCCTTGTACCTGTGGATCGCGCATATCTTGACATCTCCTGCCTGGGAATTCCACAGGCAATCATGTCCGCAGAGCTATGTTCTCCGAGCTTGCGATGAAAGTCCACATCACTGGACAAAGATGTTGGGAGATCAGTTAAGGAAGCACGCTAGCAAGCCTAAATCAGTTCTTGCCGCTCGACCCGCTACCAAGAACCGAGTCTCGAAACCCAAACACGTTAGAAATGACTCGCAATACGCCCCAACGCAGCTCTCAGATAAGCTGCTGGAACATGGATGGGGGTTCCTGGAGAAATGGGACAGTCGACCTTTGGGCGTGGTATCGAGTAATTAGACGAGCTATTCTCCCTCCAATTCAAAAAAAATGCATACGCTGCTGGCAGCGTTAAAGTACCCCAAAGCAATAAATATCCCCTATTCAATGTCGATGGATACATAGTAAACTAGCAACCAATCAAAAGCGGTGATATTACTAAGAGCTGTCAACCTAAATGGGGAAATAGTTCTTCCGGATGACGTTGGTAATCCGACAGATCCACTGGACATTGTACCTCTTTCGAGAGCTCCCCGCACTGTTTTGATTCATCTTTGGTGATGAACTTTTTAAAAACACAAGTATTCGGAACTAGCTCGCGTCTATTCAACTCACAATCCAGAGCCATGCATATCCAATCAATTCCTATGTGTATGTTGATCCGTCGGTACCGTCATATATATTACCAATCAACAGTGGGACATTGCAGGAGGAACATTTGCTTACTCTAGGTCAATTCTATAGGGACGGGGAAGGGCAACAACTATGCCTACCTCGTAACCGACGAATCGACTAAGGAGTCTGTTATTATTGATCCCGCCAATCCTCCGGAGTGAGTTCCATGTGTAGATCGGGTTGATACTCCTGCAAGAGATAAAACTAATTCTGTGGAATTGCAGGGTTGCGCCGGAACTCAAGTCTCAGATTGCCTCCGGCAAGATTGACCTGACGGCCATTGTTAACACTCACCAGTATGTAGATGGAACATCCATGGCTGGTAGAAAGAGGACAAAATCCAGGTTTGCTGACATTTGCTGAAGCCACTGGGATCATGCTGGCGGTAATGATGACATTGTATGCATGCTTTCTCGGGATATTGGATGTTACCTCGAGCTAACATTGCACCAGTTGAAACAATTCAAGGGTCTTCAGGTCATTGGTGGCAAGGACTGCGCGTCTGTCACCAAGACTCCCAAGCATGGCGAAGAATTCAAGATTGGAGATCGTATCTCAGTGAAGGCCTTGCATACTCCTTGTCATACGCAAGACAGCATCTGCTACTACATGCAAGATGGAGACGAGCGTGTGGTTTTCACAGGTGATACTCTCTTCATTGGTGGTATGTGTATCGTTTTCAAAACCTCCACCCCCACCTCTATCGATGGAGTGTTGTGGACTAATTTAAAATCAGGATGTGGTCGATTCTTTGAAGGAAATGCGAAGGAGATGCACAAGGCCTTGAACGAGACCCTTGCGGCTCTGCCTGATGACACCAAGGTTTATGTATGGTTTTCTTCTGGCGTTGATACAAGGCTCATGCTGACTCCTTCTAGCCCGGCCATGAGTATACCAAGGCCAATGTCAAGTTCTGCATTGCAGTCTCGCAGGCAGAACCCATCAAGAAACTCCAGGCATTTGCTGAGAAGAACAAGGAGACACAAGGGAAATTCACCATCGGCGACGAGAAGGTAAGACCTGTACCCAAGGAATATTTCCGGTCGAGACTGACAAAATTTAGCTCCACAATGTGTTCATGCGCGTCAATGTAAGTTCCTTGTCCCTTGCCCTTGTATCTGCCGTTGCTGATTTAGAACATGCAGGACCCCGAGATCCAAAAGGTAACTGGCAAGACCGACCCTGTGGAGGTGATGGCAGCGTTGAGAGAGATGAAAAATGCGATGTAAGGTATGGAGTCAAGTTAGCAAGCTCAAGTTAGCGAGAAGATCTACTAGATCACTTTGTGTTCCGACATATATCCGTAGAAAGTGTGTGTTGAGAACGACGAATTCCGAAGCTAGACTGAACTGTCGAGTCAGAAAAGCGTGTAAAACAAATATTAGCAAGATCTCCGCACAAGTCAAGTAACAATATTCACGCGGGAAAACCAGCCATATGTTCTGGAAGTTGTTTTCGCAGTGACCTCGGGGGTAGACCTATGGTCTACGTCATAATAGTGCCAAGCCCACCGTTCCCCGGCAAACAAAAAATATAAAAACTAGGTATCTTTTATATGGCAGAGCCATACAAAAGATACCTCTTTTGTTTGTGGCGTATCAAGCACTGGTGGGGCACGGCCTTCTTTCATGCTGCCAACACCACGGAGCTCGGACAACCCAGCCATGACAGAGTGATCGAAAGGAAACCTCCATTACTTTGCGCGATGGATAAGGCAGCTACGGACGATGTATGTGCTGATGGACTGGTGTATTGCAGCGACTGACTTATGCCATCATAGAAGAATGGAGGGGCAAGCGATACGGAGGCTCAGAATCATCTGGAGGTACACCGATTAATTCCCATGATAGTTCCATACTAAGCGCATGTCATTATCTAGGTCGTGTTCTATCCCGACTCAAACCACCGTCGCAAGTCCTCCCTTGTCACGATGGACAAGCCGAGGGTCCAACCTCACCCAGCTCAGGATGACGGGACGACTGCTTGCTACGTTCACTCCCTCATTGCAAGCGAGTGGGCCTCACCCCAACCACATCTGAAAGATAAAGAAGACAAAGAAGATGTAACACGAACATTGGACGAGGACAAGATCCGACCCGTGGCAAATACAAAAGGTATTGAGCCAGAGGAACTGGTCTCGGTGGTCGATCGTGATAGCAAACCGATACCCACAGTCATTGAATCCCGGCACCTCACGAAAAGACAGCTATCAGATATGGCCTGGAATGTGCGCAAGCTATCCAAGAAGCTGGGCAGCATCAAGCTCAAGCTCACCGTGAAGAATATCTTCATAGTAAGCAAGGTGCAGGACGAGTCGCTGGTAAGCCTGACTCGAAAGGTTACAAGGTGGCTGCTATCTACGGACCGGGATTCTCTGTACGTGGTATACGTCGAGCGGCGACTCGAGACGCACCCGGACTTCGGTGCGTTGCAATTAGTACAAGACGAGCCGTCTGCTGAGGGCCGGCTCAAGTTCTGGGACCCTAAGCTTGCGCAAGAAAAACCGCATTCATTTGATTTTGTGATCACGCTCGGCGGAGACGGAACCGTTCTTTACACGAGCTGGCTGTTCCAGCGCATTGTACCGCCCGTACTCTCCTTTTCGCTGGGCTCACTGGGCTTCTTGACCAACTTCGACTTTGCAGATTATCAGAAGAGCCTCGATAATGCCTTCCGGGATGGCGTTTTTGTTAGCCTACGGCTACGGTTCGAATGTACCATCATGCGCAGCAAAGCGCGGATAAGAGACCCGCATGCGCGCTCTCTATCAGACCGTGACCTGGTAGAGGAACTGATCGGAGAGGAAGGGGAGGACACATTAACACACACCCCAGATAAAGTGTATGAGATTCTCAACGATGTAGTCCTTGACCGGGGGCCAAACCCAAGTATGCCTTCCAATTTCTGACTCCCCCCAATGTTACGTGTTAGGTTTGGGTTTCACAACAGAGAACACATAGCTAACCAATCTTACCTAGCTATGTCTCAAATCGAACTCTTCGGGGACGACGAGCATTGGACCACCATGCTTGCTGACGGAATCTGCATTGCTACCCCAACTGGATCAACTGCTTACAACCTCGCCGCTGGCGGCTCTCTTTCGCACCCTGAGAACCCCGTCATCCTTGTCACCGCCATCTGCGCCCACACGCTATCCTTCCGACCTATTATTCTACCAGACACTATTGTTTTACGCATGGGCGTGCCGTACGATGCGCGCACAAGCTCATGGGCTAGCTTTGATGGACGAGAGAGGTGAGTTTGTTACATTTATTGCGTCTACCGTGTCACCAATGATTTGGCACTTGGGTTTAACTGACTGGCAACCTCCAGAGTCGAGTTACACCCCGGTGACTATGTTACAGTGTCAGCGTCGAGATATCCCTTTGCCAATGTCTTGCCTCCAGGTGGGCAAGGGGAGGGCTGGGTGCACAGCATCTCCAAGACTTTGAATTGGAATTCGCGACAGAAGCAGAGGAGCTTCAAGTAGCTGAAGTGGAGAAAATGCTTCTTCCTCATGACCTCTCGCTCTTTCCTCCTCTTCCCCTTCCTCTTTTATGAGCATATTTGGTGTCTATTTGGTTTGATTGCTTGGGTTATAGCCACTGGATGGTTCATTTTTGGGCGTACATGCTTTTATTCAGAATCTACGAAAACGCATGACCTAGGATTAGCTATTAAAAAAGAATAAAATCATCACTGTTTATTCTTTTAGCTAATAATAATTACATATGTAGTTCTAATTCTCCGCTATTTGTTTTTTTTCTCTCTTTTTTCTTCTTTTTTTCCGAGTGGACACTCTTTTTTTTTCGCTAGAAGCTGCGGCTCCGCCCAACCCTATAAAAGGCCGATCGCCCGGCCCGAAAATTCTTCTTCTTCATCTTCCTCAACCAACTCGGTTTCGAAGTCTTAATGTTGTCTTTGAACTCCACTGTTGAGCCTGACAACTCAAGAGTACATGTGAATAGATTCACATGTACTTTTCTTCACTGACTTGGTAAGTTTACAACTTTTCCCTTGCATTGCATTTCTTCCCCAGCCAACGGCCTCGCGTCGTTCGATGATGTAAATCTTCCTACATTCGCAGTTTCCACGCTAGCCGTCGCTTGAACCCAATCAATGGCGGCATTGAGCGGAATATCTTCCTTGGATGTCTGAGAACTATTTGGCTGTTCTTTTTTTATGAATTCTCTTCATGTCAACTTTGCAGTCGAGACGGTTGCTAATTGTCTCTCAGAAACAGGATCGCTTTTTGGTTTAACATTCGATTTCTCGATATTATACATACCATAGCTCTGGAGTGTGCAGTGTGTGGCTCTAGAGCTAATTGCAATGTTTCTGGAGGTGCTCGTTGGTGCTCTCCATTGGTTCTTTACACGACTCGGCTTCAGAGGGCATCTTGAGTGATGTGCTGTGTCGGCAGTGGAAGTTAAACCATGAGAACATTTAGTATATCAATATCAAATGAATGGCAGTTTTGAAAGCTCTTTCCATCAGATCTTTCCGTAGTATACATATATAATATAGAGTAGCAGCTTCGTGGTTCTTCCCAGCGAAAAAAAAATAAAATCTCGTAGGGTTGCACCCGATGAAGTTGTGCTCCGCCGTACCGCATCCACTGTTGACCCCATAGCCACACCTCCCATAGATATCTCAACTGGACCAGCTCCTCAAGCTCTCAAACCAATATTTGTCGACTTTGATCCAAGTCGAAACGCCATTGCCATGGCGGCACCACCTCGACATGCCACTATGCAATCCATCAGCAATGGCGGCACAGCGCCAGGGAGCGACAGACCACAGACACAGCAAACACAACAAGCCCAGCTATCACAGCAATCCCCTGGGCTACGTGTACCTTCCAATCGCAAGACCATCTACGACCGACATCTGAACCGGACTCGTAATGCAGAACTCAGCCGGGCGAGCTTCGCCTTTCTATTCGGGGAGATGGTCACATATGCTCAACGACGAGTAACAGGTATCCAAGATCTGGAGAAACGGTAAGAGAACATCCCCTGATTCAAACCTGGAATCCTAAACAACTATCGTGCCCAGCAACTCGTAGCTAATGACCCCTCCTCCATCCAGGTTAAACGAACAAGGTTACCCCCTCGGCCTCCGCCTCCTCGACCTCCTCTTCTACCGCTCAACCTCAACCTCCTCCTCCGCCCTCACAAGTTCCTCCACCTCCTCTTCACCCCCAAATAGACCTCTCCGCATCATAACCCTGCTGCACCTGATCCACGGCCCCCTCTGGCGCCTCCTCTTCGGCCGCGCCGCAGATGCCCTCGAGCACTCCGTGTCCCCGGACACCCCCAACGAATACATGATCACCGATAATGACCCAATGGTCAACACATATATCAGCGCGCCCCGCGATATGAGCATGCTCAACTGCGCTGCCTATGTTGCCGGCATTATCGAGGGTGTCTGCGATGGGTGTGGCTTTGAGACGAAGGTCTCGGCGCATAATCAGCCTACGGAACTCTGGCCTAGTCGGACGGTGTTCTTGGTTCGCTTTGGGGATTCGGTTATGGAGAGGGAGAAGCTGCTCGAGAGAGCAGGTATTAAATAATGGATGAGCTTGGTTTCCGGTTCCCGGGGTGTTTGGCGGGCTGCAGGCTAGCGTGGTAAATCTACGGCGTTTGAGATGTGGTCGGGCGGTTATGAACCTCTTAGTCTACGGGTTTTTGGTGTGGGTTTTGAGTCTGGCACCGGCATTCCATTTACGAAGTCATGCAAGTACAAGCTTGGACGGTCGTTATGAGGAACTTGTGAACAGTTCCTGCAGTCCTGCTGTGGATCTATACGCGAGAGTCCTTTTATTGTCGGCCGGCAGATATCATTCAATACAATTCCTCCAGGAGAGGATATGCTTTATTACGTATATGTACATACACAGAGGAGTATTGACACATTGGTTGCTCGAAATTCAGATATCAAAAGCAGATCCGGGTACCTTGTGATAGACTTGCGCCCCAACGCCAACAGCCAGGTAGGAAGGAAGGACATCAACATCGTCCGTTTCATCACTGAACTGATCATGAACTGTCCACCCGCCGACGTTTCTCCCGATCATCATAGGGCGACGGACTCCGCTTCCGCCTCTCCCTAGACCGACTCCGCTCAAACCGACCCGAGTCTCGATCACCACGTCGCTCCCGCTGAGGCGAATGCGACCTCGACCTGCGTCGAGGCCTAACAACACTAGCATTCGCACCTGTGGGTCTACGATCTCCATCATCGCCACTGCGGCGATCAGGCATAAACCGCTCATCCGTAACACCCACAGGCGGCCCATCCCTCCTCCTCCTATTCTCCAACCCGTCCCCAAACCTCCCCGTATCCTCAGACTTAAGATCCCTATAGCGCGTACGACCCTTCTTCCCAAGCTTCGTCATATCGCGCACCTGCATGTACTGCGGCAACGTATCACGATTGACATCATCCTCAAAGCGCGCACCCATAAGCTCGCGCCGATCAAGGCCCTCCGCCTCAAGGTCCCCACGGAAGAAAGCACCTTTATGGAAATACCGCTGCATAAAGCCCGTCTGTCCGCGCGTAGCATCGCGGTCCTCCTTCTGCTGCGCGATGAACTCGCTATCTTCGCGCTCCCGCTCCTCGGCAGTGAGATTGCGACGACGCTCGATCTCCTCAAGCTCTTTCTCGCGAGCTTCGATCGCTTCCCGGGACCGTTGCACCCGCTTCAGTTCTCGTAGTGTCCATGCTGCCCGCTCGGCTTCCGGGTCTAGCCCGTCCGTGTCGTCGATGGCTTCTTCGTCTTCGGCTTCGACGAGCTCGTCGTCGTCCCAGGCCCGGTTCGCGCTCGACCGCGCGATCGCTTCTTTCTCCAGTTGGTCGCGGATCAGTTGGTCTGCCTTTTCTTGCCGCTGCGCGGCGCGCTGGGCTTCGGCTTCTGCGGCTCGATCTGCGTCTGCTTGTGCTTGTGTTTTGCCGGCGGCTGACGCTGCTGTGTTGCGCTTGTCCTTTTTGATGAATGTTGGCCGGATCAGCATGCGGCGAGGTGCTTCGTCTTCGGAACTGCTCTCTTCTTCGGAGCTTTCTTCTTCTTCTTCCTCCTCCTCTTCTTCTTCGCTCTCCGCCATACTTGTAGAAACAGTAGGTTTTAAATCATCGGTCGTAGGATGCGGTACTGCTTTCGGCGCAGGTGCGCGTGCGGGCTTGCCATCTTCTTCTTCTTCTTCAGTGACGAACCCTTCCTCGTCATCGTCATCCTCCTCAACCTTTTGACCTGCTACTGCAGCAGCTGGGAATGAGCTCGCTTTGGGCGCTTTTGCTCGGCGCAGCGCCTCGGCTCGTCTGCGCCGCTCTTGTTCTCGTCGCGCCTCCCGTTCCTCCTCGTCATCTTCTTCCTCTTCCTCTTCCTCGGACGAGGGTTCCTCTGCAATAGCCTTTCCGGGGCGATAGCGAGCAGGCCTGACTGGGTTTTTGGTCATTCCCCGGTGGAAGGAGGGGAACGGAGGAGGCATGGTGGTCGGATGTGATGAGTTTAGAAGAGGGTGGATGTCGGCTATTTAGAGAGATGTAGAGCTCTGTTAGTGAGGTCAAAATTCAAAGCCAGGAAATTGCGCCAGGTCGGCTCGGTAGGATAGTGTAGTGTAGACTCGTTGAACTGACGTATCGGGCTGAAGCTTTTGCTGGAGATTGATATATGATCACGTGATGATACGGACAAGCTACAGGAGGATTGAAATGAGGATTGACTGCATCAGCTCAGAGGTTGATTTGTTCTACCTGGGTAGATTGCTCTCGGCGCAACCTACAGCGCAATCCTCAATTAAAGCAGTATCTACATGACATTGGGAAAATGCTTAAAAAGTCCACTTAGCCATTTCATTCCATTTAATCACCACGTGACCACGCGTTCCGCGCCTCGCGTCGATCAACCTTACTTATTCCCCCGCCGTTTTTCCAGCATCAAACCAAGATCAATCAAACCCCCATCACGATCGACACTTTCAAATCCGGAAATCTCAATCCTACTCGAGGACCTGCCAATATTCAAAACATGTCGCTCCAAACCCCCCGCATCCTCCCCTCCCACCTCCACGCCTTCCACCCCTCCAGCTCTAGCTCGAATACCGTCCGCGTACTCGGCACCGTCACTGCGCTCCACGGGAGCACTGGCACACTCACTTGCGGAAATAATGGCAATGTCACTCTGATGTTGAAGTCTGATGCGCGCTTGCAAGTCGGGAAGCTGGTTGAGGTTGTGGGGAAAGTAGCTGATCTAGAGGGTGGACAGGTATGTTGAACATTCGTCCGGAAGGGATATGGATCGATCGAGGATTTGGTCTCTCATGGCTATGAAGAGTGGATGGGCTAATGCTTTGGGAATTGTAGGGATATGGAATCCGTGTACTGGGCTCGACGGAGTGGGGTGACCCAGCTGATTGTGGTATGTGTTGAATGCTTTCCCCTCTGCGAGATCAATTGGGCATGGAGATTGACTTGTCTGTGTGTTGTGAACTATAGATTATAAGATCTATGAGAATGTTGTCAATGCTACGCATAAATTCAAGACTATCTTCTACGAGTGATGGGTCATGAGTTGAGGGATTTGAATATATGGATGTTTTCCTCCGAGGGGTTTGTCCCGGGTCTGATATGAGCCTGGAACCAAGAGGACAGGTCAGCCTAGCTGTCGTAACATTGTCAGTGCCCTTCATCACATCTCGGGAGCCTAAGGAGCAGATGTGTATTTGGACAGGCCTGCGATGACGATCCTGTCACTGTGATTCTTCCACTGTGATTCCCCGGCTTTTGCGTTTTACATATGAGGTTATGATCAAAGCTTCTCCCAATCAAGATTTACATTGAGCTGAATTCATCAAGTAAGGGTAGACCTAGATAATCTATTTAGGTGACTAACTCTACAAAGGAAGAGGATGTGATTGAACACCCCCCATGTATTCCGTGGGACTTACCAAGTGACTATGGGAGCCCGAAAGCCCAGTCACTTGGTGAATAAAGAACTCGCACGAGAAAGCCCGGTTTG
>CAKMRK010000669.1:0-12295 GCA_928213465.1 Penicillium sclerotigenum | reverse complement strand
TTATCTCCTAGCACTTAGTCCCACCTTCTGCAGTTTCCTTCCTTTTTAGTACGCAACGCACAATAGACAGATTTCCAGTCCACTTCATTGCTTCATGCATAGTCGTACTGGCCTCTCTGCCTAACAAATACATATAGAGAGAAAAAGGGTATGCACCGCAGGAGATTGGAGGAAATAGCATTGGAACCCACTCTTTGATATATGTAGGATGTGAAGGTTGATGTTGATGTCTTGGAAAGAATCAAGGAATTAGGAAAGTCAAAGAACCTCCTTTACCGCCCTTCTCTTCTGCAAAGACACTACTTTGGTGTTCACCAAGGCTATTTCACTATTCTCAACAATCGTCCATAATTTATTAACATTGTTTATATGTCCTTACATTGTGAAGGATACCAAGCTACTCCCTTCATCTACCAAAACCCACCAATATGACCTCCAACCTAGATACCGATTTTGCTACATATAACCACCTCATTGTTGTCTGCTGCCATGCCATTTACATTGGAGGTTCACATATTGGAGCCTCAGAAAGCGAGTGGTTAGTGGGATCAGAAGAACCTTATTATATGGAAGACAGCATCTGATGCACTACGCAGGCTGATTGAGCCCTTCCAAAAGGGAGAAACACCCACATTCATCAATCATGTTAAAGCCGGATTGGAAGCTCTAGCAGAAGACCCCAATGGATTGCTTGTGTTTTCTGGGTAAGAGGCTTTCATCGTATCCTCTTCAATTTCTCCCTGTTGATGATCCATTGCACAGAGGGCCTACCAAGAAGGCTAGAACTGAGCTTAGTGAAGGTCAATCTTACCTGGTAAGGAGCCCAAATTCTCCTACAACCAACCGCACAGAAAGCTCATGTATAGCAACACCCAGAATCTGGCGAGAGACAATGACTACTTTCAAGACATGTCCACTATCTCTACGATTGACCCATCAAGAGTCATCGCAGAAACCAACGCCACAGATTCATATCAAAACTTATTATTCTCTCTAATACGGTTCCGAGTATATACAGGCGTTTATCCACAGAGAGTCACAGTTGTGACGCACGAGTTTAAACGCGCTCGATTCATGCAGTGCCACTTTCCAGCCGTGGGACTCATCCCTGTTGGCCCGGAACAAGAAGACTACACGCACAAAGTCGCTGTGATAGGTATCAATCCACCAGTGGAAGTTACTCAACCAGAGACCTTGACTCGAGGCGAGGCTATGAATGGGATTGGGCTTTGGAGAGAAGATTTTTACGGGGTGAACCCGGATCTGGTAGACAAAAGGGTGAAACGAGGCTGGTCCTCTGGAATGGAAAACGATATATTCTCCCATCTGGGACTGGAAAATGCGGTGTTGAATTTAATCAGCTATGATGGAGGCGATCATCGCAATAAGTGGTTCCCGAAGCGAGAGAGCTTGCCTTGGTCTTATAGTAGAAATGACACACCCAAGGCGCCTTGATTTTGATTGAGAACAAATATCAGCACTTCTGATATGATAAGTGGAAGCAGCCCTTGATCTTTCCCTGAAACGCCAATCCATAGAGTATCCTTCGTATTTGATCATAATATGCCACTGAAATCTAATCCGCCAGCCGGTAGCTGACCAGAGTCCCAACTCGGTGATTGTTTGTGCTGAAACTCCTTAGTTGGACCTTCTCTGCATTCTTAATTTCCTTGGCATCACTGTCACCCCATTCCACGGGCACGTCTGAATCCGCGTCGGCATAGACAAGTACGTTGAAGGTGCAGTCGCCATCAAGGACAGGGAGGAAGGTAACAGAGGCGGTAATTTGGCGGAAGATGGCTTGGATCTCCTCCTGGATTTGCTTTTCTGTCTTCTCGATAAGATCGGCGGGTTTTGCATCTCTTCAAGACATAAAGATGTTAGATTCGTGGGATGACCAAGATAAGCTCACAGTGGATAAACTTACCCCGAGCTACTGTTCTCTTTGTCGCCGGCTTTCTGTGAGCTCTTGCTTTTGGATTGCTTGCCAAAGATTTCGACCTATTCCATCACCTTAGAGTTAGCCATGGCCTCGTATGGGAGAGTGTCGAATCCTTACGTCGAATTGCCATCTCTCCACATGTTCACCGGTTTCCTTGCTCGTGATAACTACCACAAGCTTCGAGATCTTTCCTCCCAGCATCCATTCCTTCAACTGGGACATGATCTTCTTGATGTAGGCTTTAACCTGGTCATCGGCCGAAACTGCTGCCAGGTCAGGGTTGTCGACGTGGATTAAGAAGGACACAGTTCACGAACCCAGCATATTGAGGCCATATTTTTTAACACTATATTCAATTAGCTTGCTGCACGGTAGTAGGCAATGTTGAGAGAGCATACTTACGTTGTGAAATCCTCAGGAGGATAGACTCCTCGTTGGAAGCTGAATACCCAATGAGATCAGCGGGTGTTTTTGACTGAATATGACTGGCAACTTACAGGATTGAATTAATCGAGTATTCAAACTGAGACTGTTAGCCCTCAAACTCCATTGACGCAACCACAAGGGCAACTCACGAATTCGGAGACAAGCTTGGCCGATCCTGTTATCTTGTAAGCGTTGTACAACCACGAGAACTACATAGATAGATGATGGTCATGAACCTTTGATTGACAGCTTGTGCACCTTTGACTTCTCCTTAGTTTCTGGCATGATGAGCTTGTAGAGAACTTTGAAGGCGAAAGAAAGGTAGAGCTTTGTTTATGTCGAGTGGTCACCGCAGCAATAAACAGTCACCGCCCGCGCGTCCTTTTTTTCTCCGCAAATCGTGATGAGACCAACCAGTACTGAAGCGCTAATCGATTGCCCTGCGGATACACTTCGATTCGACGCCTGCATAATATCAGCCCCTCCTATGCCACCGCAGAAGTCCCAATGCGAGGATGTCTGCAGTTAGGCCGATGGCTGAGCGCAGCGCCGAGATGCCAGGCCGCATGCCTCCGACCACCAACTGTCTTTTCTTTGTATAGTTATAAAAGGAGGTTCTCTACTACTACGATTCACTATGGACGCTCGAAAACCACACCCATAAAACTCGACGTCAGCCTTGAGAAGAGGATCGCCGCGATCCCAATCGAACGTTTTCGCAACTTCTGTATCGTTGCACACGTTGATCACGGCAAAAGCACGCTTTCCGACCGATTACTCGAATTGACGGGTACGATTGAAGCGGGCGCGAACAAGCAAGTCTTGGACAAACTTGACGTCGAGCGAGAGCGAGGAATCACGGTCAAAGCACAGACGTGTACCATGATCTACAACCATAAAGGCGAGGATTATTTATTACATTTGGTTGATACACCTGGCCATGTGGACTTCCGTGCTGAGGTGTCGCGAAGTTATGCTAGTTGTGGTGGAGCAATTCTCTTGGTTGACGCCAGTCAGGGTGTGCAGGCGCAGACAGTCGCCAATTTCTATCTGGCCTTTGCGCAAGGCCTTGAGTTGATTCCCATTCTCAACAAGGTTGATCTCCCCTCATCAGATCCAGAGCGGGCTCTGGAGCAGATAAGAAGCACATTCGAGATTGATACAGAAAATGCGGTGATGGTCTCAGCAAAGACTGGATTGAATGTTCCGGCTGTGCTACCGACGGTGGTGGAGAAGATCCCTGCGTAGGTTTAACCAGTGGCTTTGCAAAGTCTAAAGTCCTGTTTTTGCTGACTGTATGCTAGACCTATCGGCGATTCTAAGAAACCACTTCGCATGCTCCTCGTGGATTCCTGGTACGACTCTTACAAGGGCGTGATCCTGTTGGTCCGTGTTTTCGATGGTGAGGTGCGTGCAGGTCAGCAGCTTATATCCTTCGTTACCGGTCTCAAATATTTTGTCGGTGAAGTCGGCATCATGTATCCGACTGAGACCGCGCAGACCGTTCTCCGCGCAGGTCAGGTTGGGTACATCTACTTCAACCCTGGCATGAAGCGGAGTAAGGAGGCCAAGATTGGCGATACCTTCACACAAGTCGGCTATGAAAAGGTCGTCCAGCCGTTGCCTGGATTCGAAGAGCCCAAATCCATGGTCTTTGTGGCTGTATACCCAGTGAATGCGGATCTCTTTGAGCACCTGGAGGACAGTATCAACCAACTGGTTTTGAACGATCGTAGCATCACAGTACAGAAAGAGTCCTCCGAGGCCTTAGGCGCCGGTTTCCGCATGGGCTTCCTGGGAACCCTTCACTGCTCCGTGTTTGAAGACCGTCTACGACAGGAGCATGGCGCCAGTATCATCATCACACCACCCTCCGTCCCAGTCAAGGTCGTGTGGAAAAGTGGCGCCGAAGAGATTGTCACTAATCCTGCCAAATTCCCCGATGATGATAGCGTACGACTCAAAGTTGCCGAAGTCCAAGAGCCGTATGTTTTGGCCACCCTGACATTCCCAGAAGAATACCTGGGAAAGGTGATTGAGCTCTGCGAAGCAAACCGCGGTGAGCAACAAAGCATTGAATATTTCACGGCGACCCAGGTCATTATGAAGTACGAGCTGCCTCTAGCCCATTTGGTTGATGATTTCTTTGGAAAATTGAAAGGAGGTACCAAAGGCTATGCTAGTCTGGACTACGAAGAATCCGCATGGCGAGCCGGTGATATTGTCAGGTTACAACTCTTGGTCAACAGAGAGCCAGTGGATGCGGTAACGCGAATTATGCATTCGAGCCAGGTGAACCGACAAGGCAGAATTTGGGTAACCAAGTTCAAGGAGCATGTTGACCGGCAGCTTTTCGAGATCATTATCCAAGCTGCTGTAGGCAAGAAAATCATCGCTCGTGAGACTATCAAGCCCTATCGAAAAGATGTGCTGGCAAAATTGCATGCTAGTGATGTAAGTCGGCGACGAAAGCTGCTCGAGAAGCAGAAAGAAGGCCGCAAGAGGTTGCGAGCAGTTGGAAATGTGGTGATTGAGCATAAAGCTTTCCAGGCATTCTTGGCGAAATAAGTATGTAAATTAGCAAACAAATACACTGTATAACATGATTTCCAGGATATCTTTTGTATCAAAGGTTATATACATGGAAAAATTGCATTCATTGAAGTACCTTTTCCCGCCGTCTATCTATGAAACTAAGAAGGGGAACACGATATCTTAAGAAAAGACCACCAAGATAACTACTAAGAAGACTAAAAAGACTAAAAAGAGAACGTCGCAAAGGCCACTTATGCGGCCGACTGTTCTTGTAGCCCTGGAGAGACGTTTATACAAAGCCGCAGGTCACTTATGCCAGCGGTGAGAGCTTCACCGGCAGAAAAAAAGTTCACGTCAAACCCCGCCATATAACTTCTTCCTCTGCTCATTCTCAGTTCACTTCATTGTGTCTAAACATACTCGCTCAAGATCTGTGGCTTCTAATTGTGAATCTACCACATCATACCGGAGTTAATTCTTCTTTGAGCCTGAAATCTTGTTCTTGGCGGCTGAAATCCGCCTATGCCGATCGTATTGCCTTGAGTCACCCTGCCATGCTCCGCATTTGACGACGGCCATGCAGCCTCCAGAGGGTGCGCAGGTAGACCTGGGCAAGGCCCAGGTTATTGACAGCGTTCCTAAAGTGATTAAAGAACTGAAGTTTGGTGTCTTGTACGCAGTTTACTCACATGTGCTTGTCACAAGCGTTTGTCGCAGACTTGATCGCTAATGAAGACTTATGTTTCTAGAACGAACGATGACATTGTCGGCCAAGCAGTGGTCGAAGTTTCTGACCGAAAATTTTTCGACTTGGATCAGACGCGAACGGTTGTTGCGAATGGACCTCTTGACCCGCGCATGGGTATCTCGAACAAAACTGATTCTTGCGCAACATGTGGAAACAACCTCAAAGAGTGCAATGGTCATTTCGGCCATGTGAGACTGGTCCTGCCATCTTTCCACGTCGGTTATTTCAAGCGCGTCATTTCGATCCTTCAGGAAATTTGCAAGGAATGTTCGAACATCCTACTCCCTGAGGCAGAGCGCCGTGCCTATCTTCGCGAAATGCGCCGACCGGGCCTTGATAACCTCCGCCGGACGCAAATCGCAAAGCGCATCAACGAACGGTGTCGGAAAACCCGTCAATGTACATACTGTGGAGCGATTAACGGTGTTGTGAAGAAGACCGGAACAAGTGCTCTGAAGATTACACACGACAAATTCCGTGCATTCAACATCTCGCTTTCTGTCAAAAAGCAAACGCCGATCAGCAAGGATGTCTTTGATAACTCTTTCCTCGAGGCAAGAGGTGCAAACCCGGAGGTTGAAAAACACTTCAAAAAGGCGCAGGATGATATGAACCCCCTTCGCGTTCTTAAGCTATTCAAGAAAATGTCTGACTCCGACTGTGAATTGATCGGCATGAATCCAAGGGAGGCTCGTCCGGAGATGTTCTTATGGCAATTCATCCCAGCTCCACCGGTCTGCATTCGACCCTCAGTGGGACAAGATGGTGCATCTACAGAAGATGACTTGACCGCTAAACTAGGTGACATCGTGCAGAGTAATATCAATCTTAAGAATGCTTTGCTCAAGGGCGCTCCAGTTCAGACAATCATGGAGTGCTGGGACTACATGCAGCTTCAAATTGCTGTCTACATCAACAGCGATGTGCCTGGGCTTAACAAAGCTGATCTCGGAAAACCAATTCGAGGCTTCGTTCAACGCTTGAAGGGAAAGCAAGGTCGTTTCCGTGGAAATCTATCAGGAAAACGTGTTGATTTCTCTGGGCGAACTGTCATTTCACCCGATCCAAATTTGCGAGTTGATGAGGTCGCTGTCCCCGAGCTGGTGGCAAAGAACATGACTTATCCTGAAGTAGTGACCAGATACAACAAGGAGAAACTACAGCAGCGGATTTGCAATGGTAGCAACAAATGGCCGGGAGCGAATTTGATCGTCAAGAAAGGAACTGGATTCAGACAGATGTTGAAGTACAGTAACACTCAGCGGATGGCCGACGCTCTGCAAGAAGGCGATCTGGTTGAGCGTCATCTCGAAGACGGCGACATTGTGCTGTTCAATCGACAGCCTTCCCTCCACAAGCTCAGTATTCTATCTCATTTTGCCAAAATCCGACCCCATAGAACCTTCCGATTGAATGAGTGTGTTTGCAACCCTTACAATGCCGATTTCGACGGAGATGAAATGAACCTTCACGTGCCACAGACCGAAGAAGCTCGAGCGGAAGCGATGGAGCTAATGGGCGTGAAGAACAACTTGGCCACACCCAAGAACGGAGAGCCCATCATTTCTGCCATCCAGGATTTCATCAGTGCTGCCTACGTGTTGAGCAGCAAAGACAACTTCTATGATCGTGCTTCTTTCACGCAGATCTGTCTCTATATGCTTGGTCCTGAAACAAGATTCGACCTCCCACCACCATCAGTCTTGAAGCCCCAGATGATGTGGACTGGCAAACAAGTCTTTAACATTCTTATGCGCCCTAACAAATCCGACCCCGTTTTGGTTAACCTGGACGCCGCGTGTCGTGAGTTCAAGATGCCTAAGGATGGTCGTCCTAAGGACTTGGACCCCAATGATGGCTGGTTAGTCATTCGCAACTCGGAGGTCATGTGTGGTGTGATGGACAAGTCTACGATTGGTTCTGGAAAGAAAGACAATGTTTTCTACATTATGCTCAGAGATTTTGGCCCACCGGCAGCAGCCGAGGGCATGAACCGTCTGTCAAAACTGTCCGCCCGATGGTTCACTAACATCGGCTTTTCAATTGGTATCGGCGATGTCTACCCTAGTGCTGGCCTCGTTCAGTCGAAAAACGATCTTGTTGAGGCAGCGTACTCGCAGTGTGATGCTGTTATTGCTAAGTACAAAGCGGGTACTCTGGAGAAGTATCCTGGATGCGACGAATTGCAGACCATGGAGAACCAGATCTCCGGTATTCTCAGTAAGGTCCGTCAACAAGCTGGTGACGAGTGTATTAGGCAGCTGAGCAAGTACAACTCGCCCCTGATCATGGCCACTTCTGGATCCAAGGGTTCTAGTATCAACGTGTCCCAGATGGTTGCCCTTGTCGGTCAACAAATTATCGGTGGTCAGCGTGTACAGGACGGTTTCCAGGATCGTACTCTACCGCATTTTCCGAAGAATGCACGACAGCCTCCATCGAAGGGTTTCGTCCGCAACAGTTTCTTCTCCGGGTTGGAACCCCCAGAGTTCATTTTCCACGCTATGTCCGGTCGTGAAGGTCTGGTCGATACAGCTGTCAAGACCGCTGAGACTGGTTACATGTCTCGTCGTCTGATGAAATCCCTCGAGGATTTGTCATCGATGTATGATGACACGGTCCGTAACTCGTCTGCTGCCATCGTTCAGTTCCAGTATGGTGACGATAAGTTGGATCCTGTGGATATGGAGGGTAAAGCCAAACCCGTCCATTTCGATCGAACATTCATCCATTCGGAATCTACTACCTACAACAACGACGAGCGAAGCCTGCTGCCGATGGAAATGATGGAAGTTTGCGAAGAAATGCTTTCAAAAGAACGTGCGAAACTAAACCGGAAGGACTTGCTCGGCAATGATCTGGCGTACATGGACCGTAGTGATAATGGTATCGACCAGTTCGAAAGTGCCCGTGACTTCCTTGACTCAATTCAGGAATACGTGCAAAAGAGAGCCGACAAATTGATTTCTCAAGGTGGCGACATCGACCCGTCCGACCAGCGGAGCCGTAAGGGCTTGGATCATACAGGCAAACTGACAAATACCACACTGAGGGCCTTCATCACTGCTTGTCTGTTGAAATACAAGAAAGCCCAGGTCGAGCCCGGTCACGCTGTGGGTGCCGTTGGTGCCCAGTCCATTGGTGAGCCCGGAACCCAAATGACCCTGAAAACTTTCCATTTCGCTGGTGTTGCCGGAATGAGTATCACACAGGGTGTACCTCGTATCAAGGAAATTATCAACGCCTCAAAGGAGATCAGTACTCCCGTCGTGGCTTGTGAACTGGTCAACAGAGGAAGCACTATTGCGGCTCGTATTGTGAAAGGACGTATTGAAAAGACCTTCCTCAGCGACGTCATCCACTCTATCACGGAGGTTTGGTCCCCTGATGATGCTTACTTGAAAGTTGTTTTGAACTGGAAGACTATCGAGGATCTGGCGCTGGAGATCACGACGCCGCAGATCGTTGAAGCAATCAAGACCAACAAGCGCTTCAAGGGCAGCGATCTCAAATTCTCATGCAAGCAAGCCTCAATCAAGGTCCACATGGACCTTGACCCGGCCAGCAAGGCTGGTCTTTCTAAGACGGAGATTGCCGCCACTAGCGTTGATCCCTTCCTCCGCTTGAAGCATTTGAAGCGTATCCTTCCTAATATCCAAATCCTGGGTCACCCACGTGCCACCCGTGCTATTATTCGGACGGACGAGACCTCTACCACGAACACTTTGCTCGTGGAAGGCTACGGACTGAGAGAGTGTATGACTACAATGGGCGTGGACGGTCTCCGCACCAGGACCAACAACATTATGGAGGCGCGAGAAGTTCTAGGTATTGAAGCCGCTCGAAGCACGATCGTCGTCGAAATTAGTGAAGTCATGAAGGACATGGACATCGATCCTCGTCACATGCAGCTTTTGGCCGACGTGATGACCTACAAGGGTGAAGTGCTTGGTATTACGCGTTTCGGTCTGGCTAAGATGCGTGACTCTGTGCTTCAGCTTGCTTCGTTCGAGAAGACCTCGGATCACCTTTTCGATGCCGGTGGTCTCGGTCGCACCGATCTCATTGAGGGTGTGTCGGAATGTATCATCATGGGCAAGACGGTATCACTGGGCACAGGTGCTATGGAAGTTGTGCGCAAGCTGAACTTCTACCAAGGCCAAATTGGCCCACGAAAGACAGTCTTTGAAGATGCTTGGACTGAATATTGCGAGGCACCTTTGACAAGGAGACCTAAGAGGAGGGTCTGATGAAGTAGCTGTGACTCTGTGACCCTGTGACTCTGTGACACTGTGCATTAATTTTGGCGTTAAGAATTTGGCCTTATGGATAAGGCTTGTACATGTACTTTCCTGAGCGGGTGAATTTCATTGACGATATGATCGATAGTTTTTCAGTTTTATGTCCTTTGACTCTTCTACATACATTGTCCCGTGGATTAAGATTAACTATTAGGGCTATTATAACCAAAAGTCGAATACTTCCTATATATGATCCCCCTCCAAGGTTTGAACCTATCACAATATTAAAAGCAAAACTTGGGGTGTGTACAGACGTGAAGCTAATTTCCAACACGACTGTAGAAAGATCTAGGGACAAGCTTCTCTTCAGGTTATATTCAAATATTCAACCTTTTTACATGAAGTACAAGAAGTCCACAACATCCCCCCCTTCCCCCTCCCAACGGAATGTCTCGGATTCTCACCTCCTTATAGGTACTTCATACACAAATACGCAAATATTTCCGGAGATATCACAAACATTTCCTATTTCCCCCCCTAATAGCTGCAGCTAGCCTAAAAGAGATATTCCAGAAATACGAGATTCGAGGGCCGTTGGTCAAAGAAAGGGTCGGGGAGCTCTTTATTTGAGAAAAAGGAAACAAAGTCATCCAATCCAGAGAGAATACCCATGTCCGGAGTGACCAGGGAGTGAATCGTCCTCCAATCAGCATCGTGAAACCCCTGAGGCAGCCATGGGTGTTAGCCTTTGGTCATCACATCGCCTCGACGGTTCTTTGTTACCCCATTGCCATATCTGGCCACGCCACACCTGTAAGCACTCGGTGGGTTGAATGTTTCTCTGTTTTTTTAGTGGCCAGTGGATCGTCTCCCTCGATGGTATTGATTTCTAACTGAATATCCGTGGGTCGCACTTAATCTTTTACATCTCCCCTCATCTATCTCCCCGGCCTCCCCGAAAACAACCCGGATTTGCACTGTGGATGATGGAGTTTGGCAACCCAAGAATCGCTAGGAAGCGCGAGATCCGAACCCGAGCCCCGACAGCCTGTCAGACTTGTCGGTTGCGCAAGACTCGATGTGATAATACCAGGCCGACCTGTAGCTATTGCGCCGTGCAGGGGATGGAGTGCAACTATCCCGAAACATCGCCACAGCAGAACCAGTAAGATACCATCATTATCCACGGGCGTGAGGCGGGGGGAAACACACTAAGCATTGGCCTTATTCTTAGAGTCGGGTTTGACCCTGGAAACCCGTCGAATAATGAGGTGCTTCAACGGCTGAATCATATCGCCGGTTTGCTGGAGACTATCAAATCCGAAGGCTCCACCAGCTCAACTCGCTCACTCAAAGAAGGATTCTTTGAGTTGGCCATGCAGAACCCTAGCCCCGTAGCTGATTCATTGCCGGGGAGCAATCCACCTAGCACCAGCACTGGTAGTGTGGATGACCGGGGATCCGATAATGATCCCCGAATCCTTTACATGGCTAGTTCCGGGGAGAACATGCTCCGATGGCCTATCTTCAACAAGGTCATCACCGAAGCCGAGAAACATATCCGATCCTTTCTGCTGGACTCCCTGGATAACCAGCCCCGCAGTATGCAGGCACCCCGACAGGTGGGGATCGGAAGCTTTGTCGATGAGATCCCTAGACTTTGCAGGAAGTACTTCCTCCTATGCCACCGAAGAAACCCAATTGTCGATCTAGACAGTCTAGACCGCTATGCCAAGGAGGTCACCGTCCAGGGTCTTGGATGGGATGGTCCCTCGTGTCAAGTGGTATGTTAGCTCCTTTTTGGGTAGTCCCACTTGAACTAAATCCATGCCTCTAGTTGCTAGCGTGCGCCTTAGCCTCGTGCACATCATCGAAGTTCGTTCCACTGGCGGATGACGTGCCAGCGAATCTCGATGCACTCCAAGCACCACCCATGTCAGACGCCAATCTCGATTTGGCTGAGACGTATTTCCACGCCGCAAAGCAGAGATTCGGTTTCTTGCACACCTCTCCAACAGATATTCAGTGCTTCCTTCTCGCTGGAAGCTATCATAGACATGCCATACGTCCTTTGCAGGCTTGGTTTTGTTACCAGCAGGCATCTTGCAGATTAGAAGTTCGTTTGCGATCGCTGTGTAGAGAACAGTGGACCGCGGATGACAATTACCATAACCTGGAGTCGAGACTATACTGGTCCTGTATCCAAGCGGAACAGTAGGTGTTTCCCACCATACTCCCCCTCCCCCCCCATGCGAAGCCATTACCCACCTCCAATTACTCTCCACCCCTACATCACACAAGACACCCCCATCCTCCACGACACCTGGACACATGGAGCCAGCATCCCTCCCCTACCATACACCTTCCACTTCAATCCCACTATACTCTGCACACTACATCACC